>NMRA01000029.1:150958-182221 GCA_002633005.1 Phoronis australis | reverse complement strand
CCCCCCCCCCCCTGGGTGCGCGCCTGCGGAGTACTTTGTGTTGGTGGTTCAGCGACATCTGTGGTTCACTACCAGTGTTGGCGAGGACACAGGTTGATATCTCGGAAATAGCAGTTCAGATTTTATATAAAACTTTCAAACTCTATGATTTAAACGCCGTTCACACGCCGTTAGGCCAAAACCTCAATCGCTAACTCTAAAGGCGCATTTTCAGAAAGTGAGCTTGCACGTGATTATTTCCGGGAGCATTCATTGTTTGATCTGGCAACGACCATGATCCGATGAGGATGGATAAAAACAACAATGACGTTACATTCATGATTACTTGTCGAATTTTGCTCTATATCAGGATCGAAAGAGCAACTCAAAATTCAGTGTCAGGTGTGCCTAAAATGACAATTGTGGGTAAACTTAGTGCACACTCGTCCGCTTAGCGCCTGAACTATACTGGTAACGCAAAAGACCGGGATAGAACAAAGGAGTAGGCTATATGAAAGATAACCGCGACACCCGAAACACATAGAACCCGGGGCAGATATCCTGGGACACATAGAACCCGAGATCCATAAAACGGGACACATACGACCGATTTCATAAAGGTGGTTTAAAGTTAAACCTGGTGTAAACTGGACTCGAACCAGGTTTAAAGATAATCTGCAATTCACAAAGGTGGTTTAACTTTTACCAGAGACCAGTGGTCTAGTTTAGACCTGGTCTAAGTCAGTTTTCATTTCCTTAGGCCTAAAGATGTTAAACCAGGTTTAACTTTAGACTTGGTCAGTCCCAGGTTTAGTATGGCAGACTTGCACCGGTAGGTGCACTGATCTGAATGATGCCGCGCTGGCATTTAGACCTACGACGCAGTTTTAGAGCGAGAATGGGATATTTTCAATTTAAGTTTTACAATGACACAAGACCAAACGTAGCAGGGGCACAGCATTGTATAGATTACTGGTTTATTAAACTTTCCTTTTTTTACAGGCATAAAACGTTGAATTTTATGGATTCACCGCCCATTTTGCATTTTACGCAGTCACTAATTCTTTGCATTTTACAAATTAGTTCTAATTAGGGCTCGGGTTAGCCACTAAATTACGAGCATCAAGTTTTTCAGACCCTGCAAAGTATGCACTTTTTTGACAAGTTTCTTGCATTTCACATATTCATTTATCCGAAAGCAGAGGTGAGTGTGAACTGGTGATCCTCACCCAGTAGAACTGAGATCTCAAGTTCTACACGATTTCATAAAGGTGGTTTAACTTTTAGACCAGTGGTCTAGTAAAACCTGGTTTAACTCCAGTTTAGACCTGGTTTAAGCAAGTTTTCATTTCACCAACGAGGTCTATGTTCTTTAGACCTGTATCGAGATCTTAAACCAGGTTTAACTGTAGACTTGGTCAGACCTAGGTTTAATAATAGTAACAGGGGTGGATCCAGGATTTTGAGTTGGGGGGGGGCAGGGCACAGGAATAACCAGAATTTCGCCACATGCGCACCTCCAGCCTAAAATGTAGGGATGCAAGGGTCTCGAATTTTTGGGTTCGTGGACCTTATTATTAAAGAAAAAACGTTAAACGGGGTTTGTTTTGTCCAAGGCCTATGCATTGTGCATTCGCCCCCAAAGTGCGCTCATATGCTGGTCAGCAATTTGCACCCCGGACGGCCAAATGATATCTGGGAGAATTTTAGGGGGGCCATGGCCTCCTTGCCCCCCCCCCTAAATCCGCCATTGATTATGGCAGACTTGTACGATGTAGGTGCAACTGAATGATGCTGTGGTGTGCATTTACGAAGCAGGTTTAGAGCGAGAACGGACTATTTTCAATATTCAGTTTTAGAACGCCACAAGATCAAACGTAACAGGGGGGGAGGGGGGGGGGTCCGGACCCCTTGATCCCCTGGATACGCCTATACGTAGACCAGTACGTACTGAAGGGTGTCCTTCGTATTCTCAGCGGAATATTCGAGCAGAGCGTCCGGCATCGTCGCAAGCACTACGCGTATGACTAAAAAGGCAGTCTAATGATTATTCTGGCCGAGTTCCATCTCAGTTGGCCCCCGATATAAGGTTGCTGGCAGGGGTCCTGCCCCAGTGGTGGATTTAGAGGGGGACCCGAAGGGGGCCATGGCCATCCTAAAATTCTTCCAGATATTCCATTTGGCAGTTCTGGCCCGGCGGGGTGTGAATGTCTGACGGGTAAAATCCTGGCTAATATTCTGCCCTAGCCCCCCTAACTCAAAATCCTGGATCCGCTCCTGTGCCCCCCTTTGGCCGCAAAAAAGTAAAATGACGTGTCGGACACAGAAATAAACGTGTGCATTTACTATGCTGCGTCTTTGGGTGTAATTGTGTTGGACACAGACGATACAAAACTGAAAATAATATCTCCTCATGATATCCTAGATCTGCCATTAGGTCCCTCGCTGTTTTTCTTTGCAATTTTTTCACTGATGAGGCTTTTATTCTGGATAACTATCTCCCCAAGACATGGCTACTGCTTACGTTGACTTCACATTTGCATGGCACCACTTTCTTGCTTTTTCTCTGATCAGTTATGGGAGAGAACATTTTTCCTCATGAGAAAAGCTTTTAGCCTTTTTCGCAAGTGTCTGCACTGATTCTACTGCTGTTTGCCATTGTGTACTCACGTGAGGTTTCATTGAAGCACTTCAACAGTTTCTTTGTTGAGTTAATCCGGATCAACACGGTGGCCTGGAAAGTTTCTACACCCGCTTCATGGTCTAACAAAACCAGGCTCTCAGACTTTTAAACCACGTTGGTGAAATGCAAGTTAGGTCTAAAATTAAACCAGGGCCCGGTCTCCAATCTTTTTTCTCGAAATGGAACTCGAAATTAGGGGGTTTGGCATTTTCTACTACTTTTGGCGAACTCAAGATAAGTGTCTATTATTCTATGCTCGAGTACACAATAACTTACGTAGATAATTTATTGCCCCTAGTTCAAAGTTTGTAAACCCAATATTAAAGCAATAAGTTCGAGTTTGAACTCGAAATTTCGAGTTTTTACTCGAGTTTGTAGCCATAAGGGTCGTCAAGGGCAAACTTGAACTAGAAACTCCTATGCATAAACTACAATGTATTCGAGCACAGTCTGATAACCAATTATCTTAAGTTCGCACAAAAGGAGCAGAGAAATTGCCAAAAATAGTTTCGAGTTCGTTTCGAGTACAAAGATTAGAGACCGGGCCCCGGTTTAGGAAGACCAGTCTCCCGTTCAGTAACGCTAGGACCTCGCTAAAAAGCAAGACTTCGCGAGATTACGTGAGATATTACCGTGCATTTCAAATCGGAGTACACGTGACTTTGACTAGGTTTTAGCTAGGTCCTAGCGTAGGTCCTAGCGTAGGTCCTAGCGTCTACTGAACGCACGCCTGGTTTAAGTCTTAAGCGTCGTTTTCTTAAACCACCTTTATGAAATCGGCTGTTGTAGTTTGCCGCAACGGGTAGTGAAATCAGCAAGTTTAGACTATTGCCACAGAAACAATAACTCACGACAAACAAAGTCATGACCACCATTCGAAAATTTACTTAAACTTATTCACTAGTTGTCACAAATGCTTGCTCATTCTCAAGATCACGTGCGTGAACTTGGAATAGAAATTTATTCAAATTTCACTCAAGATTCCATGTTCACGTACGATAGTACAACGCGTATACATTCATTTCACACTGAAGGTGGCGCTGTTTTTCCGGCAATTTCAACGCGCATGCTCCGGCCGAACTAAAAAGCCGTGGCCGCCGCAACGCTTGGGTTGCCGCTTCACTTTTGCAAATAGTACCCGCATTTTTGTTTCCTGAAGTTATGTGCATCGTTTAATAACGTATTGCAGAATGCGTTTTACTAATTACTGTACATTACCCATGCTCCTCTGAGTGACGCGTTCTGTCTTTGTCAACCGACGCGCTTATTCATGAACGTTCTGATCCAGATCCCATTCTTCAATGAATAAAAATCGATCGTTGACGAGTTCCTTGTTCTGCAGGTAAGTTAACCATGGCTGTAATTTACGACTAAAAATCCACCATTTAGGAGATTGTGAAACAGTTTGTTAAATGTTTCTGCCTTGCTTAAACTTGCTTTAAAGTTCGAAATAAACAATGAATTTCATTCTGAACAACGTTCAATTCAGTTGCTGATATTGATAATCAAGTGACTTGTTGATTTCTAATTAAATGAACAAAGGACAGTGCAGACATAGCTGGGCTGAGATCCGTATAGGCAAGAATGTTGGGAAAATGCATGGTCATGCAACTCTTTGACAAATGTCATGCTTTGCGAGAGTACTGTTGATTTCACTAGCTTTACACAATTGACTCGAGTCAAGAAAGTGAAGTGTACTCTGAATAGCCTACGGATCTCAGCCTTGGTCATATTTATACCTTTGGAGTACTGCCGTGGAAGCTGTGTTGTACCAATTCACTCAAAGTGAAAGATATAAACCACTATAGCGATTCTCGACTTTTTCACTTACTCATGACATGAGCTGACAACCGTGCTGCTCCTGTATTTAATTCCTGTGACTTACCTTTATTCTTAGCAGCGCCATTATTATCAAATACATGGCATGGTGGCTAATGTTTATGTCTAGCTTGAGAATTCAATACGCGATGTTGAAAAGTCATAGCAATATTTTTGGACCAAACGGTGGATTGATTTTAAGATCTCGGGCACTGGATTTTATGGTCTTACCCAGTTAGTTGAGAAGAAATAATACAAAGTTAAATTTGTTTAAAGTACACGAACTGAAACGACCATACTGAAATAGGTCCTTATGGGCGATGTCGGGATATATTCTGACAGTCATTTGCAAAGTTTGCCGGTTTTTCTATTCAGATATCCCATTATGTCATTTTCGGGTATTGCCATGTATTTTAACTCTTTGTTTCCCATTGAGTTATTTGGCAATAAGGTAAGGGTCTAGACCTGGCATGCATTCAGCAACGCTAGGACGTTACGCTATGTCCCAGTTAAAATCTAGCCAAAGTCACATGATCTCATTTAAAATACACGAGGTCCTAGCGTTACTGAATGGGAGGCTTGTATCCCACTGAAAAGATTTTGTTTGATGTCACTTCCTGTGAGTGTGTGTGCTAATTAACTGGTTATTTGGCTTAAGAAACTCAGCTATTGGCCAAAACTGCCTTTAACTTAAATGATTCGAGTCTAGGCAATGGCAGAGCTTAAATTCCTATTGCAGAAAATTTTATGTTTTGGCCAATATGCCATGCTATACAATTTATGCTAGATTTGCTGTACTAATGATATGAATAATGGATATATGATCTGTTTGCTTGTTCCAAATTTGTTATTTATGCAAGTGCTCCCAAGTCTTGGTCATTTTAGTGCTTTGATATAAGATGCTTTCAAAAATTAATGTGTCATTTCAGAACGATTACAAATTCCAGGAAAGCGTCATGTACTCGTCCAAGATAAATTTCGACGTGAGGGACTATTGTCAAGGATTGAAAGCGACAAAACCTCCGTATGAGTGCCCAGTGGATGGCTGTGGCAAAGTTTACAAGAGTTACTGTGGTATCCAGTTCCACCTGTACAACTTTGACCACAGCAACCCGGAGAGCAATACCCCGACCCCGGTTAAGAAGCCGGGACGAAAGAGAGGTCGATGGCATCACCGTAGCCTGCGCAGGTCGCCGACGCCCCCAGAATTCTTGCGTCCGCCAGCGAGAGAGACGCTCACGTACGCCGAGGCGCAGAGATTGGTGGAGGTAGATCTGGATGGCCGTTGCCACCGCATCAACATCTACGAACCCATGGAGGTGATTGTACAGGATGAGGTGGACAACTGCGAGAACTCTATCAAGGAGGACTATAAGCCCATGTCGCCATACAATCCACGGTCCCCACAGAAAGCTGCGAAGGATGTAACGAAGGCGCGCAAGGAGACCACCGTGCTAAACTTACCAAAGCTGCCCGAGGCCTCATTCAAAGTGATAGACAGTTCGAGTGAGATGGAGTTGGCTCCGGAGCGACCGGTAGCATACTTCCGCTACATTGAAAAGTCTACAGAAGAGCTTGATGAGGAAGTGGAGTATGATATGGATGAAGAGGTAACAGTAATAGCACAGGCAACAGGGCCCTCAATCCCTCGATTTTGTTTCTGAACTTCGGCCTCATTCCCCTATGTGAAATATTGAAAAATCACGTGAAATTACCCTCATGAGGCCCGAAAATTTCTCTCAGGCGATTGAAAAATTCCACTCGAGGCTCATATCACTTGCAACTCACACTGGTGACAATTTGAATGGTTGCAAAATGTTAGTTTTGGCTATTGAGGCAGAGCGTATGAGGGTTTGCAACAGGGGTGGGTGTGCTATTGATGGAGATTGAGAGGTAGAATTTGCCCTCCACCCCAAAAATTCCCTTCTCGGAAGGCACAGACAGGTTTTTCCTCAGGTGATTGAGGGTGGTGGGAGACCATCATCTGCCTTTCCACACAGCCCATACTAGATTTCATGTAAATTGTGTATGAACACTAATCTTTGAATAGGTACTCTTTAAATTTACTTGTTGAGACATTGACAGTGCTCAGTGCTTAGCTTAACGCCAAGTCGTATTTGGCAACCTGGCAAACTTTTGACGACCTGGCAAATATCTGAGATCGCCAAACGAAATCTGGGGACGCCAAAACTGAAAATCCCAGGTTGCCAAACGAGATCTGAAGCTGTCGTATGTGTCTAGTGTCAGTCTTTTGAATTTGGACCCCCACTTTTCAAATCCTGGATTAGTTCCTATGGCATTTGTTGTGTATAGTCAGCAGCTTATAAACTGGTGGTAGTTTTCAAAGTAAAATGAAATCACAGAAATTCCAGCCAAGTTTCAAAAGATTTAGTTGCTTTTTGCCTTGAGTTTGTGATGTACAACTATACTTTTTAACTACTGAATGTTCACTCGCTCTTCACGTAGGACTATGCTTGGGTGGAATTGATAAATGAACAGCGCAGAAAGGACAACCAGTCAGAGATTACTCACGAAGTCTTCGAGATGCTCATGGACCGGTTTGAAAAGGAGGCATTCTTCCAGAGTCAGACAACTGGCCGTGAACAGGGCCCATCTATCGATGAGGACGCTGTCTGTGCCATATGTATGGACGGTGAGTGTCAGAACAGTAATGTGATACTGTTCTGTGACATGTGTAACTTGGCCGTGCACCAGGAGTGCTACGGTGTACCGTACATCCCCGAGGGACAGTGGCTGTGTCGGCGATGTCTGCAGTCGCCGTCACGTGCAGTCGACTGTTGTCTGTGTCCCAACAAGGGTGGTGCCTTCAAGCAGACGGATGACGGAAGGTGGGCGCATGTCGTCTGCGCGCTGTGGATCCCAGAGGTAGGGTTCGCCAACACTGTATTCCTAGAGCCAATCGACAGCCTCCAGCACATTCCGTCGGCACGTTGGAAGCTGACATGCTACATCTGCAAGCAGCGAGGCACAGGCGCCTGCATCCAGTGCCATAAAACCAACTGTTACACGGCGTTTCACGTGACGTGCGCCCAGCAGGCGGGCCTGTTCATGAAGATAGAGCCAATCAAGGACGGGCCACAAAGCCCAGGTGGTGCCAGTGTTCGGAAGACAGCGTTCTGCGATGTGCACACCCCGGCTGATTCAGATTGCAAGCCTTGTCTAACCCAGAACAATGAAGACGAAGAACAGACGCTGTCGGCGAAGAAGGCGAAGTCTCGGCAAAAGATGAGGAAGGCGCGTAAGATCTTGGCGGAGAAGCGAAACGCCATGCCCGTCGTGTCCATACCAATTATACCTCCTAAAACGTGAGTTGCAAAGCTTTGCCTGAATGCTTGCACAGGCAGGGGCTGAGTTCATTGCATTCTTGACACAGTGCAAGCCAAAAGTATTCCAACAAAATCACTCAGAATCCCCATCATGACGGCTTGGCTAAATCCACCATCAGAGTGAAGGTCAATTGACAGGAAAGTTAGTAAATGCCTATTAAAGCCATTTTGCAATTGTAGTTATTGCTGTTAACAAAGTTGGCCGTCGTGACGGGGAGATGGTATTTTGTCTGATTAGTTTTGTATTGTGCTGTAGTTTCTAAACACTGGTTGAAGTTATGTTTCACAGTGACCTTTTGAAACACATTGGTTCAGAGCCTCAATTTACGGAGATAGTGACTGGAACCGTACATTGACCCAAGACAAGCTGGCAACTTTTTTAGTTAAACCATAATTCTCTTGAGGCATAGTCTAACTAACTAATTGACCACGACTTAGTCCCGGGACCAATGCCTTAAAGGTATCATCACAAGGTTAAAAATTTAAAAAGTACTTAGTGGGAAGGTGTGTCTGTGAAAGATAAATTCCTTTACATTAAATAAAATACTACAGCTGACCAAAACATGTTCAGTAATCAGACACTTTACTTGTGACGTCATGCAATCCAAGACTACTTTTAAGGCCTTCAGACCATTGTACTATTTGCTGCATTTTTGCACATTGTTTGTGAATTTTGTTTGCCTAGACTGTGATGTCCTAGATATTCCAGTATGATGTACAAGTACTAGCTATGTAAACATGCGAAGTGTTTTCAAAAACATCTGGCATGTTTCAGTCTTCAAAAGATTGCCAGCACCGTGAACCTTGCCAAAAAGAACCAGTTCCTTGCTCGCCTCCAGGGCTTCTGGACCCTCAAGCGACAGTCGAGGAATGGCGTGCCACTGTTGCGGCGACTGCAGTCCAACCACATGTCGAGGAGTCGCGAGCAGGTTGGTAGTGCTTTGTGTAGCTGTGTCTTAGCAGTTGTCTGGTGTCCTCTCTGTTTTATAGTGAAAACTTCAATGTGATGTCTTAATTCCTGATTCACACATTATTTTTGTGTTGTTTCTGACTTGGTGAGAAACTGGACATAGTGTATGCATCACAACTCTACAGCCAACTGGGCCTGTTTTTTGTCAATGCTTTGTTTGGAGGGTACTTGATGGAACCTGTCCAGCAGTTCAGTTGACCCCTCCAGCAGTCTTGTGTCCCTGATATGATGCATTGATTGTTTTTGTTGAAAACAGTTTATGTAAATGTACTTGTTGGCACCATCATTATTGCGGAGTTTGAAACTATGATGATGGTGTCCTTGAATTGTGTTTACACTTTTCTGAATGAACCACGGAGTCACAATTGTGTCCGTCTCTCTCTCAGAACAAAAATGACAAGCAGAGCAATGCCCTTCGCACGCAGCTGAAATATTGGCAGCGGCTCAGGCAAGATCTAGAGAAGGCACGCCTCCTTGTGGAGTTGATACGCAAACGAGAGAAGTTAAAGCGAGAACAGGTTGGTGCCTCATTCTTGTAAAAGTTGTTTTCAGCCACTTTATTGCTCTTCTCGTCTTTCACTTAGATTTGATAAAATGAACATTATAAGTGTTTAAACTCTTTGTTCTGCTGGAATTTGCTCACATACAAAATTTTATCCCGCTTCTCTTTGTTGTCTTTTCTGATACTCAACATTTTGTGGTATAGATGAGGCTACATCAGCTGGCAACTGACCTCAGGTTGACCCCGTTCCTGATCCTCCTTCGTAATACACTGGATCAGATTCAGGAGAAGGACACAGGCAGTATCTTTGCTGAGCCGGTGGACCGTGATGAGGTAGATCTTTGAAATGGCGTTTATTTGATTGTCTGTTGGCACTGTTCAGTTATTCATAAAAGGCTCTATGAAAGGACGTGTGTATTTGCCATCCTTTGTGTAATTTATTTGGAAATGTAGTAAAATTATGATATTTTGATGTTGATATTAATCATAGGATAAATAGTTTTTTTAGGCTTGGAAATCGAGGAAAGTTTTTTTTGTCATTTAGAGTAAGGTTTAGAAGACTTAAAGTATATAAATACTGATGCACTCTTCCTGTAATGCCACACAAAGTGCCCATTTTGTTTATTGGCTGGATACTGAAACTCTTGCTGTTTTAAGCACTAAAAAATTGGTGTCGGCATTTCTGATTTTTTTTTGCTACAAGACAAGTAATAAATTTCATGTTCATTATTCGTTTTGCGAAATCTGACAAAAAAATTTGCATTTGTCTGCTATACTGTGAGCCTTCATCACACCTTGCCGTGTATCTGTTATACACTGTTGTCGTCCCATACGGCGGTGGTACCATACAGTGGTGGTTCAAAGTCACATGCTTCTTGTTGCGTCCAACAGGTGCCCGACTACTACAAGTTCATCGAGCGTCCAATGGACTTCACGACGATGCGGAAAAAGCTGGAGGGCCACGAGTACCGGAACATCGACGAGTTTGAGGGTGACTTCAATCTGATCGTCAAGAACTGTATGACGTACAATGCCAAGGACACGGTCTACTACAGGCATGGCGTCAAGTTGAGGGATCAGGTGGGTATGAAATGTGGGCACACCCTTGAAAATCACTCTTACACTGTATCCAAGCTCTAGTATCCAAGTACTTGCATTTGTCTACTACTATGACCAAGCTCAGGGAATGTTTTTGTGCAATACTCAGTTGTTTAGCAGGTTTTAAGTCAGTCTTGCCCTCATGGAAATCTAAAGCTAAAAAAGGGTGGGAAGTGTGAAATTCGGGAAATTCTTGCAGGAACTTTTGCAGCCCCAAACTAAACGCACTGTTTTGGTCTTTTTGTAGATTTTCATTTAATGAGAGAGAGGATGAAATATTAAGTTAATTGTGACTTGTCATGACTAACTTGGATTGTTATAGTTTATAATTTGTGATTTTGGTTTAGCTCAATGTCTCTGCTAGCGGCTGATTAATGTTTGGACTAGCTAGATGCCTTGTGGTCTTGTGAAGTGCCTAAGTATTGTGTGCTATCAGGGTTTGATATGGACAGCCTTCAATTATCAGTTCAATAGGTTTGGTTGTGGTCTTAAATGTAGCGCTTGTTTGAATAACGAGCGTACCATGGAACCTATTGTGTGACATCTTTTCGAAACTATTTTCTCACCTTTTTATCTCCTGATATTGCCACAGGGAGGAGCTGTGCTCAGGGCAGCCCGTCGTACCATGGAGGAGGTTGGGTTTGACCCCCAGACTGGCCTTCATCTTGACGAGCGACCCATCCTACCCAATAGGGAGCCAATCATCATTGAGAACGGTAAGTATGGTACATACGAAAGTAATTATAATACATCACCTGGAATTCCCCATCTTGACAATTGACCACTGACGGAATTCTCTGTCATGGCGACTGGGCAAATGTGCGATTCTCCGTTGTAACATCTTCATAAAAGTGAAATTCACAACTAGAGCAGTTAGAGTGACAGGTCATTTTGGTAGGGGTACGTCTCTGGCTGTTTAGGTGCAGGCATCACTGGGCGTTTGTAGTGCTTGAAAACATTTATTTTTCTTGGCTGCTAAACAGAATGTTTACTCAGACCACAAATGGCATGTAAAATTTTGAAATTTGCCTATAAATATTAAACAAAAAGCGTGTTTTTTCAAATCCACCTAGTCGGACCTAGGTGTTGTTAGTTTGAAGTCGCCCTCTGGTTGGTGTTTTACTTTTGTGTGATATTCTTTAAAACGACTGTGTCCCCTCTGTTCCAGTGGAGGATCTACTGCATGTAAGGGACACCCTGCCCCTGGAAGAGCAACTCAAGATACTTCTCGACAGAATGGACATGGCCAACGCAATGAGACCAGGTGATGACGGAGCGGAGATGGTTTTACTAATCATCTAATGTATAAGAGCATATTCGTGTCCAAGCGACTGGTCTTGATACTGCGTCAGTGTCCGGAAATTGATATGTGCATCTATATGTGGAACACTTGAGTTATCATACGTTTTGCTGCAGTTCAGTTTCCTTTGGTGTGAGTGACAGAAGACTGTCCAAGTTAACACAGTAACATTTTTCTGAGCAAATGCTGTGCTGTTCTCACACTTCTCAACAGTGTCATTTGTGTCCAGTTGATTGTGTAGTAATGCAAGCGTGGGTTTTGCAACACAATACATTGGTAAGATTAGCAACTAGAAACCTGCGCTTATGGATCGGGCATTTTTAATTCTCACCCATAGTTCACTCACTGACGAATCGCTTCAGTGGCGGCCATTTTGGTAGACAGTATACTCTAATGAGGTCTCGAGCTTAAGCACAAAGCGGTCGCTTTTCATTTGTGTGATTTTCTGTGGTCTGGTGTGATCTTAATGACCATGGTGTTGGTGTTATAGTGTTTGTATCCACTTTTCCTTGTAGGTAAACGTCCCAAGCTTGTCAAACAGATACGGAAGGAGATTGTCAAAGTACGAAGGCAACTGGCCATCAAAAATGAGCTTCCTGTTAGTGAACTTGAAGATGGAAGCTTGGCTAGTGAGTTAACAATTAGCATATTGTATGATAATTTTTGTTGAATAATTATTACACTTAACGTTTTTGCCTTTTTTCTGTTCTTTGAATTTATTAAGTGCTGTAATATATTAATTACTATCTTGGGACATCCTGTTTTGCGGAATATGTCAATGGTTTGATTTTATTGTTGACTATTTCTGACCCACTGAAGCAGTGATCAATATAATTCTAAAATTCACTATAACGTACTGCCATTAATCGAATTTTCCCTGGGTATTGTTGTACAGTATGACATATTCGCTACACATACTAGGCTACTGTTAAAAATACAGTTATTTATTCTTTTGGCGAGAAACTTAACTTGTTTACTGTGTTGCGCACTAAATGCATGAAGAACTACTGATGTTAGTAGTAACAAATAATACAGATAACAATGTCTTTGTCAAAGCTATGGTCAAACATAAAGAAATCGGTTAAAAAAGAACTTAGGAACTCCTAAATTACTGGAAAATGTTAATTTGCTCTGGTGTTTTGTTTACTTTTTCTGAATTAACAATGCCATTTGATCTATTCAGCCTCATCTGCTGCCTCAGAGACCTCAGGGTGTCGCAGTCGCAGCCAGTCTCCGGAGAAGAACACCGTAAGTTCTATGGAGGGCGAAGAACCTGTGAAGTCACCACCCGCCACACCCAAAGCAGCCAAGAGAGGGCGCCCTCCTCGTCTAAAGAGCACAGCCGACTCTGGCCACGAGGTAGAAACATCTCAGGGAAAAGGTGAGAGATCCATTACTGCATTACTACTGTAATATGGTTTTTAGGATCGTGTCACCAGAAACTCTCGAGTGCTTAGCTGTCCACGAAAACCGTAAACCACCCCTCCATAAAAATACACCGAAAAATGTTAAATTTCTTCTCACTGTGATTGATTTTCATTACCATTCATCGTTAACCGCATCTTTCAAGGTACTTTTTTCAGTGCGTTTGAAAATGTTTGTACTTCACGACGATTCTTTAACTTTATTTCACTGTACTGAATGGGAAAATCATGAAAAGTAACATTTCTGTATTGCGTCTATTCTTGGTTCATGTGCATCCGTTTCAACAAATGGCTTTTTTATTTTTTGCTTTTTGCGACGTTTGGCTCAGCAAACAGTATATGTATCCAGGCGTAATTTTCCTTCTGCCATTTCCCAGATACCGAGTCCAATGTTGCTGGTGACACTGCTAGTGTGTCTAGTGCCCACTCCCACCCCGGTGACACACACGGTACCTCGACGCCGTCACCGTCACCATCGGGAGTCAGCAGGAGGACTGCCGTCTTGTTCAAGAAGAACTTTGGAGACAAAAAGCCACTACACCTTTCCTCGCCATGTATACCTATTAAGCGTGGCCCAAAGCGGACTCCTAAGGGAAAAGGTCAGGGACAAGCGCTGAGCGAATCGTCCCCCGCCATTTTGACGACAAAGGAACTGAGTAGCGTCAACAGCAGTTGTACCTCTGCTGGCAGTGTCAGCGCTGCAGCACTTAGTCCAAAAAGTCCGAGAAGTCCTAAGAGTCCCAAGCCACCAAGGAGTCCGGCAATACGCAAGCGATCTGCGAGCGCAGTGGCAGTTTCGGACAGTGAGGCACCCACGCCTACGGCAAAGCGAAGCCTTTCGGTGACTGACACAAATCCCTCAACCACAACGCAGACAACGGCGATGCCATCATCGTCGGCATCGCGCAGCAAGGACAGTTTCGCTGTTTACCGGTCAAATCCTGAAGTGAGGCTGCTCAGCGCCTCGGAGACTGAGGAGTCGTCAGATCTCGGTACAACAGATGACGACACGACCACGGACTCGGAGAGCGAGGTCAGCGAAGGTGGAACTAGGAAACACAGGGGTAAGCTGCTCACTCTGACCTCTGACCTCTCTGTATGTTGGCCCTTTTGACCAGTTCTATACGCTTTGCTGGAATGTGTGTAAACCTAAGCATGTAACACGAATGTGAACATTGATTAATCCAGTTTTAATCATTCAAATGCAACTTCATTGTCACTTAAAGTATTCTCTAATATTGCAAACATTTTAAGTCTTGTCTGGCATGCTGACCAGTCTTAAAATGTTTGCAACATATTTTCCACACTGTATTGAGATTGAAATATTTATATTTTTCCTCATAATCATGGCATTAAATTTCCAACGCAAAGTAAATGAGGGGAAAAGACACTGTTGCAGCAGGTAATTAGGTTTCGCTCTGTCAGACGATAGTCTGTGTGGGTTTGTTTAAAAGGTAGCTATGCTTTGAAGTTGTGCGTAGATGGAGAGTGAATAATCAAATCCAGTAATTAATTTATTATATGATAACCCCTAATTAGACAAATGAAACCTATTGGTAATTAAGTAATCAACTACAAAGAGAAACTACGCTAGCGCCCTCTTTAAAGATTACTTTAATCAAACAACCAAACGATCAAATGTCTTATCTGCTATCCAAGCTAGGACTCTCCACTTGTTGGATGTCTGTCCTGTTGGCGAATCTCCGAACTACACACACACTGTATAGCGACAGTGTACTTGCTGGTCACCGTCTCTGGTGATTCAACACTTGCAGGCAATTTCTTCTACCCGCGACTCTTCTTGCTGGTCACAGTCTCTGGCTGATGACGCAACACTTCAGGTAGTATCTTACTANGTTGGAGTACTGTTTGGAAGTTCCATCAGCTGGTTTTCAGTCTGATGTGCTTTCCTCTGAATCTGGGTTAAACTTTATCACATGATATTCCTTGTTTATGTGAAGCCTTATCTACTCCGATGTAGACTTGGTACATCCTTGGAATTTTCCTCCTGTCAAGTGATTGTTGTACTAGTTATGTCCATCCTATAATGAACTGTGTGGCTCGATTAGCCGTCTGGTCTCATCTCAGTGTATGGTGTTGTTGATTTGTTGTGTAATCTTTTCGTACTCCACTCGGCTTAATACCAGAACTGACACATAGGGAACATTAGGCTGTAGAATCCATTTGTACCTCTCATGACCTCTATTCACAGATGATTGACCCTAAGATGCCCAAGACGGGCTACTTCCACAACGGCGTGCCTATCCCTGTCCCACCAGACGATGTGTTGGAGCTGCAGAAGACGTACGACCATCCTGTCTTCCTTGTCTTGTTTTTCGACACCAAGAGGACGTGGTGAGGACCGGAATTTTTAAACAGAGCTGATGATTACCTTTTGATAATAAATATCGACCACTGATTCTTCAATGATTTGCTGTCTTCACATTTCGTACGCAATTTTCACCGCACCTGAATGTGACTAAGCTGGAAGTATTATTGCCAAAAGCTTCAAAACAAATGTTTCAGTGACAACCTTCTTGCTCAACACGGGGATATTTAGGCCAACCGGATTGCAAGAAATTGTTCTGTTACTTAAAAGTGCATCAGTTGTGCAGTGGCAGATCTAGGATATGAAGCAGGCAATAAAATCAACTCTGTTCAGAGAGTGGTGTGTTAATTTTCTGTCTTGCAACTCACTGTACTTACTGGAGTATTCGGGACACAAATAAGAGTTATTTGTTGTTTTGTATGCAACTTATAGCGATTGTCTTAATTCTTCACGTGGAAAAATAAAGAAATGCGGCATCTTTTGTGGACAAATGTGCGTTTTGTTACTATGGACTTGACATGCCTTTGAGCATGAAGAAACAGTTGGCATTTATGACGAGGCACGTACAGTACAAGCAAAAAGTATTCAGACAAAATGACCCTGAATTCCCCGTCATTACGACTGGGTGGAAGCTGAATTCACAATCAGAGTAGTCTCCCCTGATGACCGGGAATGAAGGGGAATTAATAGGAAAGTAAGGTGGCTAAGCCACGCTGTAATTAGAATTTTGTAGCACTGGTAGTTATTATAAGTATAATATACCAGTCATTATTACTGTTAACAGTATTGGCCGTCATGATGGGGGGAAAACAGTATTTTGTCTGATTACCTTTTTTGTGGTGTACTGTAGTTTGTTTGCAGTCTTTGCTAATGATAAATTCCCAATGCAGTATCATTTTGTCTGTCTGTTAACTGATGATGTCATTGGTTCAGTGTTTGTGATGCTGTTAACTGGGTGTAATCCTGTGATGTTTCAGGCAGTGGCTACCACGGGGTAAGCTGGAACCACTGGGTGTAGACTCTGGTCTTGACAAGCAGAAGTTGATGGAGAACAAGAAGCCAAACGTACGCAAGGCAGTGCGTAAGGCGTTTGATAAGGCGGTCATGCACCGGTGTCGAGTGACCGGAGAACCGGTGCCGGAGCCGGAGAACTTCAGTGATGGCTGATGTCTGCTTGATGAGTAGAGTGGATGTTGACAGTGGTTGGAATGGAAGAATTTGTTTGGACATGTGTTTAGCAGGTTTGAGAAGATCTGAGGATCAAAGGACTTTGGAGTCACTGGTCGTGGGGTTGGTGGGTTTTGTTGATGGCATTGACTGAGTAATTCAAATAAGGGCCAGGGAATCTGTGTTTGTCGCTGTAGGCAGGTGGGTTCTGTGATGGTCAGGAAAGCTTTGCTTGTCCAGAATTGACAAGTTTTTAGATTTTGTTAACATCAGTAGCTTAGTGGATAGAATTTATTGTGGCCATGGTTCAGCGGGTTTGAGAAGTTAAACTGCCATGTTTGTCTCAGACTTTAATCACGGTTTGGGTAAACACTGTCCAGTTTGGGAAAAAATATTGATTTTGTTCATGGCTGGAGCTTGTAGTAAATTTTAAAAATGGGCAATATTGGCTGTACCAAATTCACGAATTAAAAGAAAGACAATGAAGTTATGGGTACCAGAAACTTTGAAATTATTGTGATAATAAATGTTTCAAGTTTGTCACTACTAAATGCATTGTTCAATATTTGAGAATATGATAAACTCCAAAATCATTCGAGTCCCAATCTTCAGAGTCCAGAAATTTCATTTTTGGCCTGAGTTTTGGTTTCCTAAATTTTAGTAACTGTCCCAAACTGAAGAGTTTTAACTGTGTATGGGGCTTGATGAAACGGTTAGAGGCAGTCAAAGTATTGAGTTAAGAAGTTCACCCGAGTTTGAGATGTTTGGTTGATGGCATTCATTGTCAGTTTAGGTGTTGGCATTTGTCTAGGTGTTGGCTCTGTAGAGTACACTTGTTCGAGGTTTTTGTTGTTGTTTTGGGTAGTTGTAGTTGGATGCCTGAACTGTCAGAGTGAGAAGATTGACCTTGTGGACGACAGCAAAAGCAGGTTACCTAGGAAACAATCAGCAATGTTCAGTGCTCGGTTGCATGAAACAGTCCCAAATAAGTACTCAACTAAGTTCCCTAAATTTACTGCGTATTTGTGGACTTGTGAAAAACACCGGTTGTCCTTTGTGATGCTGTTTTAGATTCTTTACTAAGTCAATGTTTGCCTTTGATACAAATCGAGAGTGAACTTTACGTTGAATTTTCAATATTATCGAAAATGAATAGGGATCTTTTCATGCAACGCCCCTAATTTAAGGACTAAGTCCCAATTTATTTGCATAGAACTCGGCGCTCGTTTTTTAGTTATATTATCAGAAAAGGAGCACACAATAAAGATGAAATGATAGCGAAGTATTACATTTGTGAGTAAAGAAAGACACAAATACGCAGTGAAATAGGGAACTTTGTGGAGTCGCTATTTGGGACTGGTTCGTGCAACCGAGCACTGCTTCCTTTTTGATTCTACACACTGCGAGTGGAAGATGGCATTAAGTACATGGCAGTAGTAATCGGTTAAAACTAGCATTTACCCTGTCGTGATGACCAATTCCTGTTCATTGAAAAAGATTGTCAATGAGTTGTCGCTGCAGTACTGAAATTTCAGAACTGCGTTTTCACCTGTAAGGAGGGTTTCCCAGCATTCCGTCATATTGAGATGGCTAATTTGATGATGAATTGTGTTTACACCCAGCTGCCACGATGACAAATTCAGGGTGTTTTTGTCAGATTATGGTAAAATCTCACCAATTTCGAACTAAAATAATTGCCGAAGTTGACCCCGTCACTCTTCAAAGATTTCTAACGTGAATACAAGCTAATTGTCGAGATATTGTTTAAGGTTAGCTGTGGTATAGAACGTGGCTTTTAATTGGTGGTTCTTATAGTTTATGAGAAAACTTAATTTCACTCGTTTGCCATGTTGTGTCCCAATTTGGTGAGCTTCTACAGCAGTTTTGGCATGTACTGCTAGATGTACATAATTTTACAATATAATGGATAATACATGCACATTAATATCACACTCAAGGGACATAGCATGGAACTGTGATGTTTTCTCAAGATGTATTGCTTGCTTTGCTCCCTTTGTCAGTTGCGTGTTCACAAACCTGCTGTTGAATGAAAGTACATTAGAGCCACGGCAGACGAAGAGTCACGAGCTCAGTTGAGTGCTGGCATAAGCGAGTGGTTGACGCGAGCCGTTGGCTCAGTCAGCTTTCACTCGAGGCAGCCAACTAATTGCTCTCCAACTGTGCTGGCCCACATGAAAGTGACCACACAGAATTCGTCCAGCAGTACAGTGCTAATGCTAGATTTTGGGGATAGTGCTGCATAGCGAGTGTAGTTCCAGACAAGTAGCTTGCTGGTTGGTGTGTTTATATACTAGACTCATTTTCTATTCAACATTACATTGTACAGTTTGTATGCTTTTTTAAATACAAAAACTTGTTCACCTTTTCACTGGTTTTAAAAGGCTGACCATTACTTCCTGTACTTGAATAGACTGGATGACAAATATTTGTTCACCAACATGGCAGTGTTCATGGGATAATGGTCCTATAGGACGCGAATGCATACAGTTCTATGGGTGGGACTACCACAGATTCACTACTGCCACCTAGTGAATGTAGAGTTCCTCATTGCAAGGATGTTCCACACAACACAAGCTGACTTTCTGACACACGAATTTATTCATTTCAAAAACTTTGCTAAAACTACAACCCACTGCATTTACATGACAACCAAATATAAAAATAAAAGTAAACCGGTTACACTATTTACATTAAATTGTTACCAGTCAATGGTAAACTTACGAGAACTCTCATCATGTGTTGTCAGTCACACAAACCAGGTTATTTCAATCCCTGTAGTCATTATCAGACTTGTTGGCAACAAAACCGAGAAAAAAGTGCAACAAAACCTCATTTCTGTAAAACAGCCATCCATATTTTAACCAGAAACGAGCGTATAGTACACTTCAATCAAGTAGCCTCTTAAAGTCTTTAAATCACTTCACTTGTAAAAATATTCTGTACCACGTGCTATCAAATGATACATCACTAATAAGTCATTTCTTCA
This sequence comes from Phoronis australis, assembly GCA_002633005.1. Lineage (NCBI taxonomy): Eukaryota > Metazoa > Phoronida > Phoronidae > Phoronis > Phoronis australis. The sequence continues at coordinate 162,597 of NMRA01000029.1, read as the reverse complement.
CTTTTATGTAAATATGAGTAGGAGTATCCAAAATATTTTAAGTATTTTATTTCATTGTGGAGACACTTCATGAAGCCCCTCCTGCACCATGTAGAGATTCCACATGTGACATAAGAGGTCCAAATTTTAATTAACATGTCACCAATTGATACAATACGGCAGACAAATCAAATGAAGGTTTGACTGTTCAAGTTATGTACCATAGCTACTATCAGAAAATATATTAAAATATAGTGGACTTTCACTCATGCAATGCCATGAGTCATTGAATAATTGTAATTTTAGCAATCAATTTTTGTGAAATACATTACACAGAACAGTTCACTATAATAATGTAATCAACTGATGGTCACTTACTATAAGGATATTAGCATTAGTTCTTTTTTTCAAAACAATACATCAGGTTTCCTATATATAATCCTTAAAAGGATAACCAGGTTAGGCAATCAAACCCTTAACACGAGCTACAAAACATACCACAACGCAGAGCCCTTGCCAATCTCCATATAACACTACAGGCCAGAAAAACTGTTGCCACACACAAGGGCCTAGTTGTTCATACCAAGTGTAACTGTATGCGGTTGTATTCGTGTTGTTTTATGATAAAGTTCTTTAAGCATGGAGGTGGTGCAAGGTCTTTGCACAGTGATGCTTGTTCCGTGATGGTCCGTGGTAAGTGCACTATATTATGACAAAAACACAGCCTTGATCAATGAATTAGATCCACTCAGCGCTCAATTTCAAAATGTGTTTACCTTCATTTGTCTGAAGACAACAGCTTTTCAAAAAACATAATCCTGCACTCGAAATTTGTGACCACTAATTCCCATATTGTATGTATTTGGAATGTAAGAATACAATGCATGGACAGAAAACTAATACAACAAGGGGTGATTACAAACAGGTGTGTGCCCAATGCACAACAACCCCTTTTTATCACTAAAGCACAACAAATATCTCATTCATAACAGTTAAGTACAAGCTACCTGATACTGTTTACCTCAAGAGGCCAAATCAGCCCACAGTCCCTAAATGGTCTATTACATGTGACCTCAATCCCTCAACAAGTAATATTGAATACCGGTAGTAACAACCCTTTTTTATTACCCACAAATTACCTTGTAATTACTATAAAATTGACATTGACAGAAAACTCTCAAAAAAGGTAGCTTTAAAAAGGAGAACTCACAGAATACCATTGATAGCAGATCCTTTTGTTATTACACAATGTTTTGGTATAATGTGAAATAACTGGACCAAGCGAGAAGTTTTAATGTTACGAACAATAAAGAGGTCCGGTGGACAAAGCTTGCAAATTTACACAATCGTGCCAGGCTTGTCACGAGATAACAACCTTGGTCTAAATAATGGAATTTCACACAAAATCTGGAGTCTAAAAACAGAAAGAAGTGCAGCACTTCAATACAACAATTAAGAAAACAAGTAATTCAGTAATAATCCATTACAGGGGTTCCGTACTTTGAGAACCAGTTTTCTCCACTGAATAGCAGGCATCAAACTGGCTCTCAAAATCCAGGACTGAAGCAAGAGACTATTGCCTGTAATCCTTCACAGTCAAGATGCATAAATTCTGCCTCCTGAAAACCAGCGGCCATATAACGTACAGTCAAAGGTTTCAAAGGAGGGACAATGTCGATGAGATTAGTGCATAATATATGCACGTAACAATAAAATACAAACCTTTCAAAATTTGCCTTCATTGCATTTAAAGAAGTATACATCCACTTTATGCATATTATGCAATTGCTAAATAATTTTACTATTAACTTAAAGATTGTCAGGGAAACCAGTTTTGATAGGAAATAACCGAGCACATTATGGGACTGAGTTGACAAATGTATGCTACTTATTTTCAAGCTTTGACAGCTGTTGTGAAAAGAGGTATTTAATCAAATCAGAATTCATTTCAGTACTTGTCAAAAAGTCAACCAATAGCAGTGAAATTCTTTAAGCTTACTCAAAGTTATGGCAAAATTCTTAGAAAATAATCATACGAAAAACATTATTGTTACAGGAAATTGCTTGAATAATAGCCAAAATTTGTTGCTCCAAAATTGCACCAATTACTCAAACGAAAAGACTCAATTTCTGATATTAAAGTATAAATTGTTACAAATGTCCAAACACCCTGCACATTTCAGACAATGCAGCCCAGTACTGGTTTTACTTCTATGTGACATGAATTAGTCTACCTCATTAAATTTAGCAAAAAAGTCATTTTATATCCCTATTATATTTTGCCACAGTCTAAAAGTATTATGTAAAAGAAAAATTTCATCCAACAAGGTGCTTTTTTGCACAGTGGTATCTAACAGCTCCTATGACCAAGACACTCCCAATACACAGGGGCACTTTTAAAGAAGAACACCGTATATTACTAAAATTAGATCACACTCTCTGATTTGCTGGGATACTTTTCACCTCCTCCCGTTTTGCATTCCTCATATCCAAACCCCGTACGTAGGTGTATGCCAAGGAACCCAACAAAACGACCAGGTTACTCATCCACCAGAGGGCTGTCTTAACTTCGGAGAAGATGATACATGCTAGCACTGTTTGAGCGGCGGCCTTCGCAGTACCAGAGATGTTGTGGGTCAGTGGAGACGTGACTTGAATCTGTAGGCCAGTGACGTAACCTATGGCCAGCCCGAACACGCCACCTAGAGTCATGATGAACCAAAAGAAGCCACTACCGATCAACGGGAAGTTGATGATGACGGAGACTTCTCCATGGAGAAGGATTATGGGTATGAAGAGTATGGAGGCATTGACATTGTTGTAGAGTGCTAGACGCCATATGTTATCCTCAACCATGGGTAGGGTGCGCTTGGTGTAGATGGCATTCAACGCCACACAGCAGCTGGCAGACACACCAAATATCACGCCGACAATAGACAGCGAGCCTAAATGAACAGAGGTAAGGAAAGGCATCATTAAACAAAGCGTATGACATCACCAAACAAAGCGTATGACATCACCAAACAAAGCGTATGACATCACCAAACAAAGCTTATGACATCACCAACTACAATGCATTTAGTGGATGTTGTCTACTGCAACTCAATTAATTAGGCCAAAACTCAGTTAAAGTAAAGACCCTGGCTAGAAAAATGTCCAAAACTAAGCTAACTTCGAAGCATCAGAAATGTCCGATTGGGTTCATATGAAACCTTCAGAAACTACTCTTTATGCATTGCTCCCCAAAATGCTGTAAGAACCAATCGTTTTGAATTTTTTCCACTTTTGCATACGGGGCTATCAAAAATAGAACTTTCACGATTTTTGTGAAAACACTCAACAGTTGCATCAAATGAAAACTAACTCTTGTAACTTAATGGAATGTGGAGTAGCCCAAAGTGGGGAAGAAAGCTTTAATAAGTAAAAAAGAGAATGCTACCTGACGACCCCTCTTGATTGACCCCCAAGAAGAAGCCGGAAATAATGATGGCGCAGCAGGCTATGGCTCGCAGTGACGTGGTCTGCTTGAGAAAGACATAACTCAACACCTGCAACATATCATTCCATATCAGAATAATTCCATAGAAGGCGGAGCTTTACAGCAGGCAAAAGAGGAAACCACTGCTCATCTAGCGGCCATTGTTTACACACAGTTTTGTGCCTCACACTGAGACACCTTCAGGGACACAGGTAAACTGAGGAAGACAGTAGTACTCTGTATTATATTTATAGACATTCCCTTACAACTAATGAGTGATGTCGTGATAGTATCAATACCCAGGAAAAGAAATAACGTTATAATGTTATTGCAATCCTAATAACAACACTTTGTGAAGTGACGGCTTTCTTAGAAATGTCTTATGCATGGAGTTATATCGAGGGTAGACTTGTGGTATTCAGACAATAGCTGGCCAAAAACTGAGTTCACCCGCAGATCACAGCTGACATGGAATGTGCACTTGCTATTCCAGCGTGTGAAATTACATTTTTTTCTCAACATGAAATATACATATCGCTGGAACAAAGTGTTTGAGCACTTGATTCCTTCCTTCCCTATTTTGTAATTTTCAGTAATATTTTCTAAACTTCTCACATATTCAGGTTTAAACCGTGAAAAAGGGAGGTGGGGGGGGGGCGTGAACTGCCACAGTCGTCACCAAGATAAGGGGGCGACATTGAGAGGAAGAGGGCGCACAACACAAATAACTACGGGCGCAACAAAAATGGTAATAGAAATCCCAAAGCGGTCAAAGCTCTGCGAGTTCGTTCATCCTAACATGGTACCCACCACGAATCACCAAACCTTCAAAAATTTGCAGCAAACCCTACCCAAGTTCTATCATTGTGTCATGTAGCTCTGTCCAAACATTTCTATGTAGTTCCATGCCATTGATTTTGAGACAAAATCGAAGTTCTCTGGGAACCAAAAACATACATTGCTAGAAATTTTTAATTCATTATCATCAACACACTTTATACTATGCACCAATCGCAAAATATTCAATTACGCAAATTTTATGCAGGTAAAGTATGATTTTATAACGAAACTAAACATTGGAGAAGAGCAGTAGAAAAGCAACTATAGGACTGGTTAGTCACAAAACAGACTGTAGTGTTTTAACACTAAATGATGAAATCACTCTTTGCAAAATAGACACATTAAAAATTCTGGTAATTTGTTAATATTGTTTTTGAGTGGAATTAAACAGCAAATGCTGCACTTTTCTCCCACATGTCACTTACCACATTGAACACAGTGGTCAGCGACCTGCCAATATAGTAGAAGGCCACGCCCACATACTTCAAACACAAGTTGTTGAAGGTTATCATGGCAACAAACACAATAGAGAGAGGAAGCACCTGAAACAGTAAAACAGACGCGAAAATCCGTTATTTTTTAAGGCCCTCAATGTCTCGATTTGGGAGCTGAATATCTGCTTCAGATTTAAAGGGACATTCTCGACAAGAAAAGTAATTCTACAGAAATTGGTACTAGCGCAGCATCGAATCTGATAGATTGTCATCTATGCATGCATGCATGCATTTTGGGCCGCGCATCATACTAGTACGTGAAATAATGTGTTTCTTCAAAATTTACTCTTTCCTGTTTCATAAATAAACACATATACGCAAAAGTTTCGCCAATAGACGGAGATAAGTATCTCTTGTACTGGTCTTAAACTTTTTTTATTTTTACATGCTTTGCATAAACTGAACGCTGGTCGGTAACACCACAATTCCCTTAGGACACCCTGTTTCACAAAATGGCAAGTGTCAACTGTTTAGATTTAACTTTCTAACACACCAAACAAATTAATAGCAAGTTAACAGTCCTTATTTCCTACAATGGTAATGCTGTGCTCAGAATGGAGCTCGTAGGTTTTATTCGTTATTAGCCGGAGCAGTCAACATAATATTTAAATCATTGCCCATAACCTATGTACTAACTTGCTCCTTAGTTTAACTGAAATTTTCTGGATACAGGCATACGTAATGTAGCAAGGCACAGCTCATTCTGTACACGTATGATCCCAAATGCATGCAAAACAGTAAATGAATCACGTTTAACATCTCGCACAGCTCAATTGTACCTCCCTGGCCAGTTTGGGGTCCACCTTGAATGCTGGGAAGGAGACTATGTGAGGCATGACCTGGGATAGATAACCAAGGATACCGCATAGCAGGACGGTGACCACACACTGGAACCAGGTCACGAATAGAGGCGCGTCCAACTGAAAATCAGACAAGTGTGTACAGGATTTGGGATAAACGTAAAATAATGTGTATCACTGTATAAAGACGATGCATAACTACTAACCTCTACCATTAAGTAGCAATAAAATATTGCCACAATTTGTGGTCGAGAATGCTGCCAACTTTTCAAACATATTTTATGATGGAATTTATTGTACAGATTTGGGAAACAGTAGAGAATTCACGTACACAAAACACCAAAAGTAAACAGGCGAAACAAGGTTTCCCAGTAAAGATGGGAAATGGCCCTTCAAGACAGCTTGTTCTGGCTACTGGTGAATCACGTTTTCACACACCATGACGGGCAATTGCTCATGTGAACAGTCTTCAAGAAGGGAAATTCTGGATCATTTTGTCCTATTATTTTAGGCATGTATTGTACATCAGTCAATTATCCTTTCACAGAAAATTAAATAAAAACTTGTTTGCCACCCATATTATGCTCAAACGTGTGAGTTTGATTTTGTTATTTTCATTGAAGTTTTGAATTGATATCATAATTGTAATATCCTCAAAATCAATGCTGCCAAATTTATTTCGTTACGCTTAAATACCTTTAGTTTCGCCTTTGCCTGAACTCACACATCCATTACATAGAGTTCAAACTGCTTCTAAAATACGGTACCGTAATATTACAAGAGGAACGCAGAGAGTTGAAATGTGCCCACGAACGCACCGCAAATGGTGTACTTCTAAGGAGTGTTTATTTGTATCATAAAAATGGCCACTAGATGACGTAAAATAGGTCGAATCCACCCAAAATCAGAAACATGTCATCGTTTCTTTATTAGAAAGCTACCTAACAAATTTCCCAAAAATCCATCAAGGAACTTCTGAGAAATGGTAGAAAACAGAAAAAATGAAATTACTACTAGGGGGCACAGTGTTCGTCGGATCCATCTAAAAGTCATCGTTGTCCGTTGTCAACTTCATATAAATACACTAGTCTTGCTAAATTTAATAAAGTTCCTGCAGTGGGTTTAGGAGATACAGCTATGGATGCAAAAAGCAAAACTTCCACAAGGAGGTGCCACAGTAGTCAGTCGTTGAAAATCATCGTCGACCATCCTCTTCACTCTAAGAACATATAAATACTCCAATTTTCACAATCATCCTTAGAGTGGTTTGGTTGATGCAGGTGCCAACACCAAAAAACAGACACGGAAATAGTAAAAATGGCCACTAGGTGGCATATAATACCTCCAATCCATCCGAAAACGGGAGGATAACGTCATCTCATTAATGCAAGGTACCTAAACTACACGGTTAACGGACTCATAAACACGGTCACGGACGCATAAACATGACTCACGTACTTGCAAACACCGTTCACTGACTCACAAACACGGGAACGGACTCACAAAACAAAATCCATTCACCCAAATACACGGGACATGGACTCACATTTACGAAGAAACATGGTTAACGGACCGGCAAACATGGGTCACGGACTCATCGGCCTCCTGGGTCAGCTGATATCTACATTTTGTCCGTAAACCGTGTTTGACGGTCCGTTAACCATGTTTCTTCGTGAATGTGAGTCAATGTCCTGTGTATTTGGGTGAATGTACCGTGTTTTTTGAGTCCGTTCCCGTGTTTGTGAGTCAGTGAACGGTGTTTACAGGTACATGAGTCGTGTTGATGAGTCCGTGACCGTGTTTATGAGTCCATTAACCGTGTAGTTTAGGTACCTTGTAATGGAAGCCTATGAGCCAAATCTCATGAAAATCCGTTGAGGACCTTTGAAGATACAGACTGAGGTAAACGTAAAAAAGTAAAGTTGCCACTAGGGGACACACCGGTAGTCTGATCCATCCGAAATTCGGCATCATCTATCGTAAGCTTCATAGGAACACACCTGCCAAATCTCATCAAGATCCTGTGCGGGGTTTAGCAGATACAGCTACGGACGCCGGACAGACAGAGATGACGGCAATAATAATATGTACTCACACATAAATATGTGGCCGCATAAAACTGTGATTTTAATGCTTTAATTCTTTGACAAGCTCCTTTTTTGAAACAATAACTACAAGTGTGACAGTTACTATGTACAACTAAACTATACATACCTTGAGATCCGGACTACTGAGTAAGTACTTGTTAACAAATACCAAGCTTATAGAGATTACCCTGGAAAAGAAACAAACACCCTAACAATAAATGACAAATACTGCACATATTATGGAAGGTCATACAAAACAAAGCTGATCATGGGAACATCAATATGAACACGCTTCTTAATGGAAAAACGTTGCAACTGATTTATACTTGACCGCAGTATCATATTCAAACTTAAAAGTTACGTCTGACCTCAGAAAAATGTCTAAATTCGGCTAAATCACATCTCAGAAACGGCAGACCAGACTTATATGAAACTTTCATACACTATGCTATATGTACTGTGTTCCAAAATGCTGTTAGGAATACCTGCAGCTTGTAAATTTTCCACAGTTGCATGACGGGTTGTCAAAAGAGAGCTTTGAAGGTTTTTGCAAAACAAAACCAAAGTGAAAAGATAATTTAGAAAGCTGTTAGATCATTCTTGACACATCACCTTGAACATTTACAGCGAACAAACATAATATTGATGTCATAGTTTTGTTATGAACGTACCTTTCTTTTTTGCTAAATGTTACACAAAACATAGACACGTGACCCAATTAATGAGATATTCGCAAAAAGTCAAAAATTAAATTCTACAAGCTTTCTACTTTCTGCATAATTTTACCGAATTAAAATCTACAGCTTTCAAGATATTTGGCTAAATATGATGACTTGTCGTTAAGGTTCTACATAATTTTAAGTTTAACCAAGCTTGCTAATACCAGTTGGATCATTTCTAAATAAAAAGCTTCATGAAACACATGCCCAGATTTTCGAAAGTTTTCTCAACGTCTTGATTTTTCAGAGATCGTTGTCATTTAGACTTCCAAAAATTTTTTTTCACTTGAATCTCACAAATTCTGTTTCTCTATTTTATTGGCTACAAAAGTATTTATGGAATCATGTTTTTAATGCCTTTTTGCTAAAGTACTCCACTGCCAAAAAATAAGGCAATCAACAATTCTTGAAAATGAGTTGAAAACCCAATTTAAAGACATATTTGCATGCTCCTAACTATTCTAATTTATAGCAGGAACTAAACGACACTGCTGTTTGAACATCATTCAAGCTAAACGTAGTGCAGTTGTATTCACTGACAACATGTAAATGTGAAAACAAAAAATTCTGCAAATAGGTGACCTTTGCACTAATGATGTACTAGTACCTTGGGGGCTCACATAGCCCGCATCATGCAGTGTTATTCCCCAACATCACGTCACGATACTTACTGGACATGGTTGAGTGATTTACGGCAGATCAATTTCAACACAAAACACATTCTCAAAATATTCGGCAATTTTCAACCTACTTCACATTCACACTGCCGCTATATGTTGTGTTTCTAACTAATTTCACCAAGCAATCACAGAGATGAGGAATTAGTGTGCAAGTTCCACTTTAAGCACCCTGGGCCAGACAAGTCAGCTACATTTAACAACAATTTCCTACTAAATGTCCACAATTTGTCTTACCAGTAAGCACTGACTGCCACAGCAACCTTAAAAAATCTTGAAAAGAGAGATTCTTCCATCGTCTGCAACAGTCAAACATAAATCTACATTTGTGCAGCATACACAGGTGACGCTACTATAGCACCAATATCAATGATAATATGAACATACACACACACTGAAAATCGCTTTTGCTTTAATCCAGGTTCTAATTCATTCCCTTGAATAATTTGGTAACAAACAAAATGCCAATATGGGAAATAAATGAGTTCATAAACCTATTAGAAATAAATAAGTCTGAAAATCCGTTCATTTGAAATATATATGAAGAAAATAGATTGGGTAAAAGAAAACATTATCGTTGGTTCTACAGCAATCGCATAAAATGACTTTGAACGCCACCTACTGCCCAATTTCTTTTCAGGAACATACCAGGCTCTTTCAGAAATAATTGGCATTGGTCAAGATAACATCACAACCTGACGTTGGACGAATAATTTTGATTTTTGGCTTTGACCTTAAGTCACAACCTTGTTGGCCTATTAAATAATTTTTTCTACCAGAGGAGAAAAACATCCTCATTGATCAAAATGATAACTCAACATTGTGGGCAAAATAATCTGGTCATCGTTTGCTGCAAACCAGACAAATCGAGCAAACAAGTCGTTTTTTGCAATTACCAGGTAATGCATTTACTGTTCTCATTGATAGTTGTAATGTCACGTCTCTTCAGAGTACAGACAAGTGATCTACTTTTGATACTAGCATTTGCCCCTACTAATTTTTCTAAGCAAGTTGTTATTCATTGGTCAAGAAAATTTTCCAATCTTGGCACTTTGGCAGCCAAATGAACTGGTTTTGATATTTACGGAATATATCTGCCCAAACGATACAACACTTACATTTAGTTCCAAACATATGGGCCCAAAGATAAAAACAAACCAATTTTTACAACAATATCAATCAGTAGTTAGTAGGCCAATGACGGTTGCTTATTCTGTTACTCAACATTTAAGTCATGCAGGAGCAGAGTTTAACAATTCTGGGTCACATCTCTAAATGGCAAGCTACAATACTCTAAGCCTCAGTACCACAGATAACAAAACCACTGTTTAAATCCCCAGACCATGCCCCTCGAATTGCAGATCAATTGCAACATGATTCCTCACCTGAATATAAACTATTCAGAGATTTAAATTACTTTGGACAATTAACGTTTTCATGTGATTTTTAGTTGAATTACTGTATATGTGCGATTTAGTTCCCTTTAATAAATTCACTCAAACTCTTAAAGCATTTGTACTTCAAATTCTTTACATCAAATGATCAAATACTACTGCAACTGAAAGACTACTACATGTTATCAAAAATGATATATTCCTACTTCAAAAATTTTGAGATGGTTACCATGGTAGCCTACCCAAAATACATCAATTTTCTCAAAACCATAGATGGTCTATTTTAAAACAAAACCATTTCGAAATACACTGGCGACTGGTGTTGCAGCCCAAACTGATGCCAGTACCATACTGGTTTGGTGCACTTCGATTTGGTGCGAGTTGGTGAGCCAAACTGATGCCTGCGCCAAACAGAAGGTAGCACAAGATCACAAATTACTGCTAGTAGTTTATGGGGGGGTGGGGGGGGGGTTAACAGTTATCAGAACCGAAATTGACGACAGTGAGTACAGAGCAGTGTGTAATAGCTTCTCAGGACACCAATGTGATTTAACCCTTATGACCTGCACATGTGAGTACTCATTTCAGTTCTGATTAAAACCCATACAAGCTGGCTGAGGCTGAGCTGAAGCGGTCTGCAGAGGTGTGACGATTTTGACTTACATTATCAGACGAGGTGGCAGGTTTTTCAAAAACACTGGTGCTCTTATCAGAATCACCACCAAAATTTTCCTGCAACGGCTTCTTATCGGGCAACATAGGTAACTTGAACGTTTAGCTAAATATATATCAATATATCAATCATAGAACTGAACAACACGTACACATATTTATTCACAACAGGTGTCGCGACAATTCCATTTCCGCTCGAAATTCAAGACGTGTTGCTTTTCAGCAGTTCTGGACGACCTTCCACAGAATAACGAAGGTAAGCAAGTTGTCCTGGTCCCGAGTAAGCAGGACAAAATGAAAACGTGTCTCAGTGTCTCTTTGAACAACCACTCTGCTAGGTACGCTGAGGCACCAACCCCTTACCAGGGCTCGACGCTATTAAAATCGCCAGGTCGCATTTTGCGACCTAGCCAAAATCCCAGGTCGCATTTTCAAAATCCAGCTCGCATTCGTAAATGCCAGGTCGCAAAATTTTCCCGCCATTTTTAAGCGCCAAAAT
>NMRA01000029.1:122202-145382 GCA_002633005.1 Phoronis australis | reverse complement strand
ATGTATGTATGTATGTATGTATGTATGTATGCATGTATGTATGTATGTATGTATGTATGCATGCATGTATGTATGTATGTATGTATGCATGTATGTATGTATGTATGTGCAGTGTTTGGTGCTTTGCTTAACCAATTCGTATTTGACGACTAGGCAAAAATCCCAGGTCACCAATCGAAATCAGAGGTCGTCAAAACTGAAAATTCCAGGTCTCCGTACATGTACATTCCTTCTCTTACTTCTGCCATTGAACGAACGTAGACATAGAATGCAGACGATTGCATACACTTGTGGCACGTGATCTTGCCTAATTTTTGCCGAACAATTCTGTCTTTCCTTCCTGATGTAATTTAAGCGTGAGTTTGATGTGTGCTGACTGCTGTGGTGGCAAATACACTGATTTCACGAAATAAACGGAACAACTGTGAACCAAATGTAATAAATCTAGGAAAGGTGTTAGTAATTTAAAGAAGTCAACATGAACTTCGAAACAAATTTAGGTGGGATTATTGTCTGACTTTGATACTCGTAGTTCATGTACATTTTTGTATCTTTCAGTTTCCGCTGTATTTGCTGATGATGTTTGCGGTGAGGACTTTTTTAATGTTTTAGTTTGAATTAAGTTATTAAAGTTAATCAATTGTATTGTCTAATAATGTTCGGTAAAACATTGGAGTATTAATTCAGATCAGTTGCAAGAGAGCATCAAATCCGGAGGAAACTTTGTTAACAAGTTGACTAAAGAGGTCTGACATCCTTATTTGTTTGGGGAACTGTTGCTTATGACTAGATGAACAACAGCACAGTTTTAATCGCAGAATGACTTTTCCACCCTACTAACTTTTCTGTTCATCCACCCTTTATTCTTAGTCATCAGGGAGGGCTATTGCCGAGGAAGAATTTGGCTTCCACCCAGCTGTCATGACTGGGAAAGTCATTTTGTCTCTGACAGTACTTTTGGCATGTACTGTATCTGTAGGTATGCCTGTTTGTAAACTAACCCGACTGCTCAACAAGATCGCCAGATTCGGCCATGAGAACTCTTTTCTGAAGCAGACCCTAACTGTACATATTACTGGGAATTTCTGCAAGCAAGCAAACCCTTAAATTTATGCCCACACCTGTGGGCCTCCTTTTTGAAACACAATTTTGCATCATCTGTATGGTTTCCCAACAGAACAATGTCTTATTTCCAAAGGTTTGCCCAGACTTGCGTTTGTAATACAAGACAAAACTGCAAAAATGGTGTATTTTCAGAGGATACTTACTGTTCTGCGTTAATGTTGAGCAGGTGCAAGGTGTCAGACTTAAAATATTGCTCACTGCTCTGTAACCTAATCACATCTAGCATACTGGTATATGAACCAAATCAAATCAATTGTTTTCTGGGGCAGCAATGAGTTTTCAATTTATAAAATTACTGGTTTCGACAAAGACCAGTTTATATTCATACTAAATAATATGGATTTGATTGTTTTGTTCATATGTTTCAGTGTTATTCATTGGCTGTTCTGGGATATCGTGTGTACACGTTTAATGATTGCACGGAGGCAGCCGTTGAATTGCAGAAGGTAGGGTGATATTACTGTAACAATATTATTCTTGTGTGCATGGAGTAGCTCCCTCTGCAGAGTTGCACAGGGGCATGTCACGTGATTCAGTGAGTCGGTACAAACCCAAAAAGATGTCTGTACTGATTGGAGCTTGAACCCAAGATCCGCCCCAAAATCTTTTCTGACTTGTAGTTACTAGGTCAAAGGTCACATGATGTCATTGGGAGGACTCTGAAGTAGCATAGTAGTTTTCAAAATAAACTCGAGAAAATTCGAAGGAATTTGGTGTAGAACAGAAGCAAGAAACTGGTGAAAACACAACCTCATGCTATTTTGTTCTGTATTTTCCGTTATTTTTTAATGCACGGTAGTTTTCAAAAACAGTTGAGGATATTTTGTGGTTACTGATTTATTCATTAAAAGCCAGCAGAGAAAGAGAACATTATGTGCAAAAATTTTTTGCTCAGAATCAGAAATTATGTTTATTTCATACTATGAACTGTTGTTACTGCACTGCACAGAAAATTTCACAAGCTGGTATGGACCTCTTTTTGCCATGCCACTTGATGACCTGTGTAGGGAGCCAAGATTTCAAAATAAAATAGACAATGATGAACGTCAACATGGTTTTGTTGCTGGAATGTATATCAAAATATCCCTTTCATTGTTACGTAAATCCATTATTACTTTTCCACTATCTCCAACTTGCGCTTCAATTTTTAACAGAATTCTGCCTCAATGTCCAGTAGGTTTAAAGCGTGGTGCAAAAGTGTTCCATGACTTTCTGGCTTATGTTTGACACCAACAATATTTTTTGGCGCAAAAGCTCCATTTCATTGCTTACTAATTCTCGTGTCAAAATAAGGCAGAGTACTGCAAAGGTTTGTCTAGTAGTAAACTATGGTGCAATTGCTAGAGACCTCTTCTGGTCAACGTGCGTATTATTCTGTGGTAAAATCCCAGTCTTTGCTTAGAGTTAATAGACCTTTTTTCACTGTTCAAGGTCTTCTAATAGTGTTGTCCACAAATTTTCAAATTGTAGTTTGAGGATACCTATGGTATTTAACGTAAACATGGCAAGACATCAATTTGGTGCCACTTGTATTGTGAAAAAATGAGAAAAATTGCTTTAATATCTACTAACTACCATACTGTGGCCTTTTTTGTTTACCTTGTAGGTTCCCTTCATTGTATCTAATAGTAGTATTATTCGTAAAATTATCTTTTCGATTTTTTTTTTGAAATTTCAAGATATTCTCCATCTTCCTTCTTTGCCAACATCTGCACATTTAATATTTGTTTTTTTAGGAAATTGTCCAAGCAAGGGAAGATTTAAGGAAAAAGGGCTTCAAAGAATGACGGTTGTATAAATGTACATAAGTTGGTGGACCAGTCATTCCAGTTGGCAAGGACTGATAGTTGAGGAAGACTATCATTTGAGGTGCGCTGTCTGTTCTGTCATCATCATCGTCATCATCATCATCGTCACAATGGTCATTAGCGCTATAGTCAGTGCAGAGCATAAGTTCAAGAAAGGTTCTTACAAGATGCTACTCCCCAAGTCTTGATGTAAAATGTCAAGAAAACAATCAGCCCGTACGGTGGAGTTACTCGACGCTCATGTAAAAGACTGAAAACTAATCTCATTTCATTTCTTCAACATGAGATAGAAACTGGTTATTTTTAGCAAGCCATGCTTTGATAATCAAAATTTTGGCTGAAGAATAGATTTGATGAAAATACTTCTGACATGTGTGACAACATCGCTTGCCATTTCTATTCAATGTGTGGTAAGGTAGAGTATTCCATTGTCTAGAATTTGTAAAATTCTATGGTTATAAAATTATAATTTCCATCGACAAATGTAATGTTTCTCCATAATGGACTATGCGTTGTTGCTTGATACCTATCATGTCATAAAATTATGTCTTGTGAAGATGTGAATAGTGTCATTTGAACTTTACTACAGTAGTTTTGAAGACTGATAAGACTTCTCTATTATGGAACAGTGAAAATTTAAATCGTTTTGCTCCACGTTGTAGCTGGTACCAAATTTTAGGTATAGGCAACATTGACCGTCACAAATTCAAGAATTATGAACAACAAAAATTATCATTCACCTCCATGTTACACATTATGGTATGCATGAAAAAGTTGCATTAAAGTCTATTTTCAATGATTTTATGAACTGCCAGGTCTATTTTGAGACTCTCTTTATACAAATTGCAGTACAGTATCCAATATGGCCTAGTATGTTCCAATGTTCAGAATCATGATTCAATTTCAGTTTGAATTTTGGTGTCCTAAATTTTATAGACTGCCCAAACTGTTTGATATTTACTGTATCTTTTTTTCGAGACAGTAGAGATTACGGAAAAACAAGTTCCAAACAATATTTTATTAAAAAGTGAATTTTATACACAAGACAAAATGCAATCACTGGGATACTTTAGTTTTTTAATAGGGTCACAATTTGCGACAATAATGGAATCCGCATGTGTCTTTGAGGTCATTGGAAATGTATTTCTGGTTAATAGTCGGTTGGAAAGGCACTGTAAGTGAATTTGTTGACGAGTGTTCCTACAATTCAAAGTGAATCTCTTCTAATAGTTGGTGCAAATTGAATTTATAAAAATCCAAAATTCAGCAGTACCTTGCAACTTGTGACCCACTAAATGCACCATATGACATAAGAATTTGAGAACGAACCATTTTGCATACATTACCAACGGGCCTACATTTTAAAACTCTAGCTCAAAATTTAAAACCAGTCATCTTTGAATTAATAAGTTGGTCGAAGTTTAATAAGAATTAAAAGAATTATAGAGCAAATTAAAGTACTTAGCCTGTGTATTACCTTGAATAGTTATGTACACCTGTTCATAGTTGCATGTACTAACTAGATTTGAACACAGGCAACTTATAATTTACAGTCCGGAGACCTTAGTCATTGATAACATAATTCAATTACATTTAATACTTGTCCACTGTTTAATATGGCAATGCAGTTCAGAAATACTACGTATCACAGATAACTTCATTTCGCAATATTTTCAATTCAAGGAAAAGGCTTTCAAGCGTGCAAATCAGCTACTCTGGTGAAATAACTGGTAGTACACCAAAAAATTAAACACTTCTTATATAACACAGTTCGTGAGATTCACTGAAGTTGATATTGTTTCTAACCCCAAAAAGTGTGATAATGACCAAGATTTAGCAATGTCATTATCACATTTTGCTGTCTTCTAAAAAGCACACAGTTTTAAATCATCTTTTGATAAGACTCACTAACAGCTTCTCTCAGTCATTATAAAGAATCAAGGACTTGCTTTCTCAGCCATACAAATGTCTTTAATATCTTTATTGCTATTAAAGTGAAAGTAGCCATTTTTGATGTTACGTTCACTAAAAGTACAGATCCCTGGTTACCTTGTAAACATGTTTTTCCTTCTAATTACTCCCCCTAGCGTATTTTTTAGTATCCATGCAACAATAGAAAATTACAATCACAAAGTCTGGTCTGTACGCCACCTGTTGGCCATATCAGACCAGACTTTAAAATGTTTGTGACCTATATTTCCACACCAGTTGGTGATTTACATATTAAATTAGAAAGTTACATAAACAGTCCAGAAAAAGGCCTGCATAGACAGTCATTCAGTAAACGCAAACAACCTACACTGACTGCATTCAATATCGTGGTGGACGTTCTATTTGCTCAATGACGGTGAAGGCAAAATCAAGATACGGACCTTTTGCTGAGCCACTTGCGTCACTTTGTATTGTTGCATGGATAGTGAATACATGCTGGGCGAACAGTAGTCTAGTATTAATACAAACGTCTTTCCAAGATAATCAAGAATCGGCATTCTGCTAAAGGATATATATCGCCAAAAAGGTAGTTATCTCTTTCGATATTTTAAGTATCGTTTATCCACTGACTGAGCAATAATATAAACTACTTATAAAAAAGATTTTGGATAAGAACAACTGCTATGCTTGAACTTATTTATAATTCATAAGTCAGTCTCTTCTGTTCTTGCGTCTGAATTTGATGAGTTACGTTTTTCCTTGTTCCTGTCAAGTGCCTCCAACACAGATGTGAACGAGCTAGTTGAATCCTGGCGCTCAACACTGGGGCTCAACGGCGCTACCTTTGACGACCGTTTAGAGGACGAGCTGTGACCTGAAGATCTTGGAGGTGATGGATTCACTACGGGGGGAGAAGTAATGCCCTGCTCTCTTATCGCCTCGCTGACCTCAGGACCCCAGTCCTCGTTCAGACTTGACTTACTCGTCTTATTCTTGATGGCTCGTTTTCGTGGTGAAGTGAACTCATCTGTTCCGGAACTGGACCGCCTCCTACCACTAACAGTGGAACTATGGGGTGTCATCTTGGGTGGTTTGTGTTCCTCTGTCGGAGTCAGGCCGGCTGGCAGCTTCATCGCCGCCACTGACTTGCGCCGCTGCAGCTCTTTTCTTACTTCCTCGAACGTTCCAAAGTCAATGTCTTTCTCCCAGGCAAGCTGTGAGATTGCCTGGCCAAAGTCTGTGGTAGACTCTGCCGAAAGTGGGCGCCCATTTTTGAGTTTCCTTGCAGCCACATGAGCTTCGTCTGACTCAAAGACATCCAAATAATTGATGTCTCCCTCAAACTTTCCAATCTGTCGCACCATCTTTATGCGTTTCCTTGTCTCTTTGTACATCCACTGGAAATGAGGCAATTTACAATCAGTGTCATCTTTTTATAGCACGTCTCAAAAATTCATTACCCTGCATTTCTCCCCGATTAGCTGGGTCAAAAATGAAAATCGAGTTAATAAGCCCTTTTACTCTCATAGCAATGGTCTCCTAACATTCCTAACATGGTAGGATTCTATTCAATTCTGTAACCAACCCAAGTCACAGGCAATACATGTATGCATTAAGTACATTACCCGTGACTTAGGTTGTTAATGGAAATACTTTTGGCGTATGGCCATATGTATATATTTCAATAAAGACTATGTAAAATCCTGTCGTGGTAAGGAATATTCTGAGACCATTTGTATGAGAGTAAAAAGGTTAATTCGATTTTTGTTTATTAGCCAGATGAACAGGTTGAATACTTTAAATTCAGTTTTTGCATCTTTTTGCTCCTTTGAAAAGTTAGAGAGCTAAGAACACATTTGGTTAATGTGTCCCTTTCATGCCACAGAAGTTATCAGCAATTAAGCCAATTATATCAAAAAGCTTTCTCGATGAAAAATCAACATTGCGTTACGGTAAAATTTCCACCAATTTAATTTGTAGCCTAAAAAATGAAAACTTTACCATTTTCATGTTCTCTACCACAGCTACCAATACGCATTTTTGTTAAAAATGATTGATCCCCTTAAAAATGAAGAGTGGGGCAATTTTGGCAATTCCTTTTTTCAGTTGTAGATTTCGGAGTATCTAAAAGCACATAGTCTTCCTTTGTTGAATGTGAACCAAGAGTCTGTTTAGATTTACTGTAACTCTGTCTTACTTTCCAGTTAGCCATTGCCCCTTTCTTCTGTTTGGCTTTTGTTTTCTTTGACATGGCTATCACGGTGAGTCCCCTCAAGTCCTCGGAGCTATCTGCACCCGCAATCGGCACTGAGTATTGACTCTGTATCTTCGAAAGTTCCTGGCTTTTGAACGCACGCTCCAGCACAATAACAATCTTGGCCCACTGAAATTGAAATAGAGTTCACATTAGGCAAAAAGATCAAAGTTGATTCTGGCTTTAGCTCAGACCCATTTTGAGACCTGTGGCTGACAGACTAGAAGAAAGGCAAAAACAATCGCCTGCATCAATGAGACAAGGTCTTGTGATTTTCTTTTGAAAAGCTGCACAAAGACACATAACCAAAGTTTAAAACGCGATGATTTGCCATGCAATAAGTGAAAAACGAATTCCACATTATTTTGCTTGTTGTGTGCGGATTTTCTTACGTGAATAAGTGAGCAACTAAGAAATACTGCACCACTGACTCGATTTTCAAGTAAAGCTAAATTTTGCTTGAGATGTTTGCTGAACGATGATGACTGCTTCATGTAGAAGGAAAGTGAATAACTCGTATTAAGTGATTCTATGCGTATCACCATCTGTTTTAAAGGTCATTGACCTCATTTTTTACTAATAGCGCTCTCGTGTACGACAGTGGTACTTTGAACTTTAATTACTGCCAGTGACCATCTCATGATTTTCTGTAACAGTAAATTTAGCCGCCGGAGATATTATAAGCATAATATAGTTCTGATAATATCCATAAAAAATAACATCTGCTGTTATAAATGAAAAATTAGGTGACATTGACATCGATTTGACCAGAGTGTTGGAACACCTGTCTCTTGAAAATGCATTATACCCTTTCAAGCAGAAACTATTTGTTGTGGGACTGATTTCCTTCTGAAGGGGGTTTGCAGTGAATTGCTGACCAATGAAATTGTAGAGTTCATTCATGATCACAGTGTGGCCTTTTGTCACTTTTGCATCACAAGAAGTACATTCAATTTAGAAATTCAGTTCAACACGTTCTTTATTAAACTTGCTAAATCTGAACGCATTCAATCCAGAGTGGATGAATGGAGAAATCAGTCCAAAAAGCTTTGGGAAAGTCGAAGCATAATTGCTTGGTGAATACAAGACCAAATGGTGAAAACCTTCACTTCTCACTTACCCACACATGGCGATACATTACACAAGGTCAAAATACTCACCTGAGATGATAACTGAGCAGGCAAAATAGGGTAAAGTTTCATCAAATTAGAACATGGCGAAACATTAAAATTTTATTTTATCAAAATTTTCAACAAGAATAAACAAGAAGGTAATTTTACTTGACTATTTGAAAACTTTTATGTAGTCCAGCTGTCATCAACAAACACTTTTTTGACAACTGACAGTGAGCGTTTGAAAAATGAAAAATTGACAATTTTTGTTCGTCTGTGAGGAAACTTTGCCGTACCCACCCTAGCCAGTGGCTAAAGGAGAGTCCCACCCTGTGGAAGACATACTGACCTGACGCCGCCACTCTTTCTCTGACTTGGCAATGACCTGTTGGTAGGTCTGACCCATCATGGCGATCAACATATTCATGAGTAGGACGGGAACAAGAAACATGAAGAGAGTAAACACCAGTTTAGTCATGTAGGAGTTCTTGGTCTTGTTGAACTCGGAGTACTGAAAATACAGATCAGGCAATTTGCTTTAGGGTGGAAAACTTGCCGATTTTTAATTTTTGCTGTCTGAAATTTTTGTGTCATTTTTCTCGCAATCTTATCTAACACAACGCTACTCCCATAGATAAGTACAGTAACCGTGAGCAACAATAGCGCGTCATTATCCGGAACACTGATAGAAGCTCCTGAAGTGAAGCAATTGCACTGTCACTGTTTTCAATATAGTAACACTATGAAAACGCAGTAGATAATTGGGCCTCTGCGTCACCATGTTTGCTAGCCTAAGTGCCAGGACTGTTAAATAATAGACATCAGTGTTTAAAAAACTGGGCTCTGTTTCATGAAAGTTTCAGGCTCAAGTTCGATTGCTGGCAATTGACGTCAATGGTATTGCTCAACAAACGCAACATGACATGTGACAGTATTTCCGTTGCTGTCATCTGAAAAAATCACAAAACTTGAGAAGTTTCTATAATGCCTGCAGTATCAATATATATGTATGTATTATATATATTATATATATATATATATATATATATATATATATGTATATGTATATTTATATGTATATGTATATGTATAATATGATGCCAGTCATACGTGTCCTAAATTTGTGAGACATCGTAACCTATTGCAATCATGGTAATGTTTATCTACAAAGCGGTCAACTATAATGCAAAATGTACTTACATCGAAGTCGCCCAAAGTCATCTTAATAAGTGACATGACGGTGGTATCAACTGTATGAAACGTGGTGATGGTTTCATGAGAGGTTTTGTCAATATCCTTGTACAATAGAAAGAATGCTGTGAAGATAAAAAGTTGCAACAATTAATTACAGCAACAATTAAAGACCAAAGGTAACACATCTTTTCTTAAGTCTCCCATCACCAAAGGACGTTTTTATCAAACTGGGGAGAATTTTTTCTGTTTGTTTGGAGTAACAAAAAAGAAGAAAATTTCCGTAAGACTTATGGTTCAGAATTATAAAAATTGTGGTCTCAACATGGTTCACTTAGTTTTCTTTATTAAAGAGGTGAAAGTAACATGGTTAAAAAAGATTATAAATGGACAGAATAATTTGGCCTGGATAGATATTTTGCTAATTTAAGACAATTTGACATTGAAAAGATGTTTGATGGAGGAAATTATTTTTTTAACACGGTAGCCCACTCCACAGGGAATCCTTTTTGGAAGGATGTGTTTGTTTCAATATTTGAGTTTGGTTCGATATTAAATGAGGTAAAAAAAGATGAAAAGATACTGTGGCTTTCATTATGGCATTACACAAAGGTTTTAATTGGAGGAAAACCAATATTTTATCCTACCTGGAGTGAAAAGGTGTGATTTGCAGACAAATTTGGTTTTAAACTTGTTTTACACTTTATTACGATTGAAAAATTGATTGAAATTAACTTTCAAAAGAATAACGTTTTCAAGTGCAGAAGTATCTCAACTAGTTATCCCACAACTCTGGCAAATTTTGATGAAAAATTCAAAAGGTACTCGTGATATATATATATGGTATTTTTTTGACAACTTTGTTTCAAAAACCAAAAGGATTAGAAAAATGGGAGAATACTTTTGGTTTTGCAAGATCAATGACTAAATGGAAGTTATATTTTCAAACTTCTGTTTTTTGTACTTCAAGTGTTAAACTCAGATGGTTTCAGATGAGAATTGTACATAGAGTTTCAGCAACAGATAACTTTTTAATGCGAATTGGTATTTCTCCAACTGACCGATGTACCTTTTGTAGGAATTAATGTGAAAGTTTAGAACATTTATTTTGGGGTTGCCCTTTTGTTAGCCTTTTTGGAAAAGAATAGCTGAAAATTATATTCACACAAAAACATTGATATATGGATAGATTTCCAAACTGTTACATTTGGTAAAAATGGAAAAGCGAATGAACTGTTGAATTTTATCGTTCTTTTGGCCATATATACTGTGGAAAGCTGAAAGTAGAACCTCCATCTATAACACTTTTCAATAAAAAATTGGAAGTTTATTTCACATTCGAAAAATATAATTATTGTAAAAATGGATTAGGAGACATATTTCTCCAAAGATGGTCTGTTTTTTCCTCTTTAAAAAGAAATGCAGATGAGAAAAGTACATTGGATGTTTTTGGTTTGTGAAATTGAGTTTTCGGTGAAATGTGTGCGTGTGTGCGTGATGTGTCATTGGGGATCTCTGTCTTTGTACTTCGTTATTATTACTGTAATAATTGTTAAAAAAACAATTAAAAGACCAAATTGGTAAGCACAGTGCAAAAATGTTCTGAAATATGTTTAGAATACATTAGGTACAATAATCGTGAACACTGATTTGAATTTATGCAATTAATTTGAAATAGGAAATATACTACTTGCAATTTTTATTTAGTTTCTAAAGCAACATCTTTCCACTGACATGGTGAGAACTTTAAGACAATATTTGGTATTAACAGTGACACAGTACATCTATGGCAGTAATCACTAGTCCATTACAACACAGTGACAACATTAAAAAAACTAAAAAAGTAAGAGCGTAAAAACAAAATTTTTGGTTGACGCTCCAGAGGACAATGAACATGGGATTAAATAATAGAACACGTATGGTCTAACAAAAAACAAAATTTTGTGCAGCCGTGAAGTAAACTTCTGAGGTGATGTTTTTACAGAATTCTTTTTATTTTATATTTATCATCTTTTCCTGTCCGTAGCTGAGACTCTTAGGTTTTTTATGGGAATCCAGGAAATTGGTGAATGTACATTCATTTTAAAATTTCAGGTACATTTTTAGGTAACTTTTTTAAGTAACATTACTTAGTTTATTTATTCATTGTAATATTTAAAATGAGGGTGACCTCTTCAGTGATAGCACTAGTTTCCAAGAGCACCCTCTTAAGTCATAGCATCTGCTGTATTTTGTAAGCCCACTCTCATTATTATAACAGGAGGTTGTTTGGTAACAATCCCCTGTACTGTTAAAACCAAAAAATTTCCAACATCACAATTTAATCTAGTATGACGTTTGAGTAAACTTGACAAAGTTAACAAGCCTATTCTGTTGGTACACTATGCTGCGGTAATAAGCGGGTGTGAGCTTACAGCCATACAAAGGAATATCAGCTGGGGCAAGTCTAATTTCTTGAAAGTTAACCGTTTTTCTCCGTTCAAATTTTTTTAATAGTATTTCATATGAAACACATCTTCTTTACATTTGTTGCATGTCGTTTGGAATTAGTATTTTTAAATATCGGTTATCGTCATGTGCGTTGTTTACGACATAATTGCTGAAGTACGTGAGCTTTTCAGATGAACGCAGACAATGAGAGTAGTGGACTAGATTAACATTGGTTTGCCAACTTTCTCCCCTTGCTTTCACTGTCAAACTGATAGCAACATGGCTGTATCTCCGATCGACTACCCGATCAGTGAAATCGGGATACTCATTCCATAGCACGGGTGTGTAACGTTACACAATATATCACTACTATGAGAGTTGAAATCACTAAGCTATAAAGTTCAAAGTAAGTTGTTGTTAATGCACGGGGAATGTGTGACGACGTTTCACAATGAAAGCTAAACCACTAGAGCAGGCAAGTTGACACAGTCAGGGGAGACAATTACTGGACAACAGACCATGGTGGTCTTACCTTGACCGAAAAAGAACATAAAGACTATGTAAATTATGCCAAATGTCACCATATCACCCATGCATATTTTGTATATCATTGTCACAAATGGACCCGTTAGTTTGAAGCCCCTAAAACGAAATGTTATGAGAAGTGTCATATCAGTATGGCCTATCTGGAGATATGTTGCGTAAACATTTTTCCTAGAAACCGTGTTAGGCATATAAAATTAACATTCGGGCTATAAAACATTTGGAGGTTAGGTGACCAAACTGATAAATGGGATAAATGTTAGTATTGGTTCATGCAATGGGGTCCTCATCAGGAATTATTCGTTAGTGGTCCGGGAGCATATCAGACAACAAAAACACGGGCTGTAATTGATTGTGTTGATGTGCCACTCAAATTAAAGTTTCTCCAATAATAAGCCATGTGGGACCACTGGTTTGTGTAGTTGCCCCAACACTCATAGCTTAATGGATAATTCAACCCTGCATTTCTGGTTAAATGACAGATGTAGAAAGTTTGCCATCAAATTGCCAGAGTGTTTGGATTTTGAATTCCAATGTAATAGGACAATTAAATTAAGCTGCTTTATTGTACCAGACTTCCAACACTATTAAAGTGGTTTCAACTTGTAGTACCGTAGATTAGGTAGTTCAGGTAACTGTTTCTTAAAGAGTCTAGACCCAAAAGTTGATTTTGTTTGTCTTTTGACTATTAGCCCTTCTCCCAAATGGGCTAAAGCGAGATTTCTGTCTTTTTGCTTTTAGTTGCAGACAGGTTGTCTGACCTTTAACCTTAGCCTGCTTATGTAAAAGAGGTTAAGACATCCATAGACTGGCTTTTAGCTGAAAGACAACACACCCTCCAAGAAACAGCTCGCCCAGAAGGGATTTCTGAGCTAGGGAAGAACAATAAAGCCAACAAACTTGTACTGATTTCAAGCATCAATGTCACTTTTGTACAGCTCAGTCATCACCTCTAACCTGAGAAATGAACTGAAACTGAAACCAGTTTGATTAAAGTAAAATAAAATACGTCCAATTTAGAAAATAATTTAGCAGACATATGTTTTTCTTCATTTTTTCATAGAAGAGGTTTCTAGCACCAAATAATTGCTTATCATTTTTAGATTCTATGTCATAGCTAACACCAGATATTTTGAGAAACTGGGTATTTACAGCAATGTTAGAGCCCTTTGAAAAGGGAAAATCAGTTTAGCAATTGTAGTTGTCTGGAATTGTTGAGATTTAATTTAAGTGGCTTAAATCAAAAGTTAGGTTTTTGGCTACATCTCGGTACTTGTTTAGGGCCTCATGAGGATACCACAGCACGAGTTGACTATACTCTTTAAAACTAAGTTCAGTTATTCAGTGCTGAAAATAAAACAGAACTTAATACATGATTAGTAATTATTTAGTTTTTACTTGGAAATCTGTCTAGTATGTAGTACAGAACCTATATCCAGAAGGCATGACGAGACATGTGACCACCTGCTGCACTAAGGCGTGTCTCTCATTTGTGACATAACATCGGATAAAGACCACTGAAATGTTTCAGAATAGTTCTGCACCAAACTACTTGGAATTCTGGGAATCTTCCAAACTGAAAGCAGCACAATTGAAGTTTTTTGTGCTTATTAATGTATCGAAAGTGAAATGGAGTGAAATTATTACCCGCAAGATTTAAAGCCACTGCAAGCACACTTGAGCCAGATGCCAGAAAATTAAATTAAATTGCTTGTGAGGCAAAAACGCATAGACGGTTTAAATCTTTCGGTGACGCAGTTGTAACTTTTTCAAAAAATAAACTTCACTCGAGAAGTACAAAAATGATGCAGGAGTTGGTTTTACTCCTTGCTTCATTATGGCGTTTTCCCGTTACTCCCAACTTGTTCGATTCTACAGCCCAACAACAAGTTGGGAAGATGACCCATGTAGCCAATATCTTACACGACTGGTTAACTCTATTCTGGCATTCATGGTTGGCCGGGAGGGCCAGCTTTCTTTTGTTCGATAATTGCTCTTATCTCCAGTAATATCGTATCTATAGCCTGACTGGGCTGTGGTTTTAAAAATAAAAGTTAAGTTATAACATATTTGAACATAAACCAATAGCATTTATGAAATCCTCGTCAAATGGTGATCATGTTTAGTTTTTGAATTGCCAAAATTGCCCAATTATAACCAACCAAAGTTACGACAATCTATTCTTTCCGAATGTACCAATTCACTCTGGGTTTGACTGTGTTCACAGGTGGTTTGTAATTAGCCTGGTAGATAATTGGTCTCTCTGTTGTCATACCAGACAAAAGACTGTGGTTGGCAGTTAACAAAGAAGCTAGACGTTATCATGTGCTCACCAAATTCTGCGTCTGGTAAAGTCACTGAATGGGAAAACGCCGTCATGTGGCAAATCGTGGCAATTTGCAAAAAGCATGCTTACGTGCCTGATGTGCAACTTCTCAAAATAAAAAAACACCATACCTTACCTGAAATGAATGAACTTAAAGGCTAGTGTTTTTTGTTTTTTGGTTTTGGCCATTAATGGTTTTGGTGCCACTGCTCTTTCAGCCCCTTTGGTGGTGACAGGCCTAAGTGGGTAACCCCGGGGTACTTGATTGTATGTTTGATGAGCAGGGTGCAGCTAGAAAATTAGTGCTAACCCACCCACTTAGAGATTGGAGAAGGACCAATCTGTCGAGAACTGGGGTTTTGTTCCTGACTTAAATGCGTTGTAGCCTACAATTGTTGTCAAAATGGGTAATGTATCTTTCACAACAAAAGTTTGGTAATATTGAAAATCTTCTGTACATTCGAGTATAGTTCATCATAACTGATTACCCTTTGGGGAGTTTTGAATTTCTTTTGTAGCGAAGTATGTGGAAAAGGCACTTTTTCGTAGCTGAAATTTTGCCAAATAGAGAAACTAGACATGAAAGATCATCTCTCTGAGGGCATGCCACACCATATATCTCTCTTATGGGATTAACCCAGCTGGAGACAAGCTCTGGACTACATATAAGTGTTATCTATTAGTGCACACACACCACAGCACACCACACCTGCTCGCTCAGTCTCTACACCTGTAATAGTTCTATTCCATAGTAGAAATTAAAAGCCGAATGTATTACCACCATCTTGTGTTTCCAATATTAATTTTTCAATAGTGTCTCACAGCCCATTGTCGATAATGTTGTTGCGGTTGGAGATGCCCTTTGTGTCCGTTTTAGTTAAGGACGCATATTTCAACAAAAGATTATAATTAGTACCCATAATGCCAACATGGTGATTATACACAGAGGTGACGATCGAGGGCTCAGTGTCGTCAAAATTGGAGACTGATAGACACACGCACACACACACACACTGACGAACCTCCCATAAACTGGAGATAGAACACAAAGAGTATTATGCCAAATTTTAACATGTCTTGAGACATCTGAAGGTACATCATCTGTACATAAGGCCCGAAGCCTGGCACACTCCTGTAACAAATCATTAGAACAAGTGGTGGAAGCAAGCACAACACAAAATAAACAATCATGTGGCCACAACTGAGTGTTCCATGCTATACTGCTCGTCTTCAAATGTACCAACAATTTTACTGCTCATTTCACTGAACACAAACACGTAAATTGCTGCAAGAAGGCTGTCTTGTTGACAAAGGAGGCATGACTTTTTTGCAGGAAGGAGTTCAACTGATATGGAATTATTAGAGCTGACATTTAAAGTGGCTAAAAATCCACTTCCTTTAATTTACTTCAATTTAGCCTCCAACTGTAACTAAAACTGGTCTCAACTTTAAGTCCTTCATTAAAGATGCCACTTCCAGGATGATATTTTGCTATTAAAAATGTGCTCAAAATATTGGCCAATGGCAGTGTTGTTATTTTATGCACCAATGATGATGTACAAAGTACTAAAGCTAGTTCTCTACCTTTAAGTTCCCAGAAGTCACTTATTATGATGAGTAGGCAACAAGATCAGACCTGTTTCACAGCAGCTCTCGATCTAAGTCAAAGCGTAGTTTCTTTGACGCTAGGTGAAATTTTAATATCTGCAATGCTCTAGTGTATCAATGGATCAGCTTTAAACTCCTGAAACTGCATTAAGATTTTTAAAAAAAATTCTATGCTTGATATTGTAGTATTATAGCTCTTTAGAGTTAGAGATAAATATATTGAGTTCCGGTTCCATCAGCATTGTTGTTCCTACAGATAGAATTAAGAGACCTCTGTGGGCACAACTTTACATTAAAGTGACAGTTTTTTACCTCGTCTATCTGTGTGATGAGCCTTTGAACACATCAAAATGTTACAATTTGTACTGTGCTCAAATCATGAGCACATTGTAAGCCATTTCAAATATTAGCTCAGAGATTTAAAGTCTACCTTCAACAGAATTTTGTTACTTTAGATGTATTAGGGTAACCAGATAGTCCTAGCAAAGCCTTAGCAAAATAAGAAAACGCCAGATTCAATCACGCAAGTGTAAGTCCATCAAATGATAAGTGAAGCTCCCTTTTCGTGCCATGTCGCGTCACCGTCAGTGAGATCCCAGCACAAACAACAAAAAGTTGTATTGAATAGGGTCTGAATAGAACACCATTGCGTGCGGGTGTTATTCGCAGCTGTTTGAGTTAAAAGGTGTTTCTCACGGTGACGTAGACAAAAGCAAGCCAATACACCTAACAGTTCGTTACATTTGGCAATTTATGGCACTAGTGGGCTCAGAGCGATGCTCTAAACATACTGTAGGAACCAAATTCACATGTCTTACCGTTGAAGATAGGCTTTAAAAAAACAAAGGTTTGAGCTACCTGCCATATTCTGAAACAGAAGGTAAACTTTTTCAGTCTTAGAAATACTCACTTTGCATAGAATAAATAGAAGGACCATGTCCCAGGAATCGCCAGAGCTAAAAGGGACTCTTCAACCAGGGGCATGTTTAGAAACCGGAACGGCACGCACATGAGAATCATGATACTCGCGACCATGAATATCGCTTTGGCAGGGGCATTTTTCTGAAACAAAGAATAGGCTAATGAGGGACTGTTCTAGGTAAACTTTCCATAAATAAATTATGTTAATTCTTCAATTATTTTGCACTTTGCACAACTGGCATTTTTATTTTTTAAAAGGTTGACTATTTTGCTTGAAACATTCTAACTCTAATTAGCACTTTTTGATTACAATTGTGCAATACGAACCATGACAGAATTTTTGTAATGTAGCATTTTGTTTATAAAGATGACAATTTTCACTTCTCTGCCACACATCGTGTACTTAATAAGTCACCAAGGGCTGCGAAGCAAACATTTTTACAAGTAAACATCTTTACAATAGACTTTAAGAACACTTATGACGTGTAAATAGCAGAGAAAGTATGATGCTACTTACAAGTATGATGCTACTTACAAGTATGATGCTACTTACAAGTATGATGCTACTTACAAGTATGATGCTACTTACAAGTATGATGCTACTTACAAGTATGATGCTACTTACAAGTATGATGCTACTTACAAGTATGATGCTACTTACAAGTATGATGCTACTTACAAGTATGATGCTACTTACAAGTATGATGCTACTTACAAGTATGATGCTACTTACAAGTATGATGCTACTTACAAGTATGATGCTACTTACAAGTATGATGCTACTTACAAGTATGATGCTACTTACAAGTATGATGCTACTTACAAGTATGATGCTACTTACAAGTATGATGCTACTTACAAGTATGATGCTACTTACAAGTATGATGCTACTTACAAGTATGATGCTACTTACAAGTATGATGCTACTTACAAGTATGATGCTACTTACAAGTATGATGCTACTTACAAGTATGATGCTACTTACAAGTATGATGCTACTTACAAGTATGATGCTACTTACAAGTATGATGCTACTTACGAGATTTTTGATGAACCGAAGGAGTCCCACAGATTTCACCTCAACGAACTGGAGAACAAAAGTCCAAAAACTTCCACCGGTCACTATTACCTCACAGACATAACGCAACTGTAGGGACGGAATGACGAATTGTTTATTAAAGATACGCTTTTCACATCAGCTTATTTAAAAGCATTATGAAATGAATTTGAACACGGTCCAAATCAGTAAAAACTTAGTTCAAAGGATGCTCATCAACACAAAACCAATTTTTTTAAACTAATAATACAATACTGAATTCATACGTTTAAAAGTTGAATTTTGTAAATGCACTAACAAAATGACAGCGCAACTTCACGTCACCAAATTTAATTTTCTATGAACATATTGAAAGCTGCACTTCACACTGTTTCGTAGGCCAATAAAGTCTGAAACATTTTCTTCAATCACGAATGGTGCTCATGTTAGTTCTCGTTGCTGGCAGAAAGAGAATCCTATCACAGAATATTATTAGACTTATTTGATTCTCTTTTACCAGCTACACACAGGATGAAGTGCAGCTTTGCATGGCATATTGTGTGATTCAAAGAGACCCGTACCTGCTCTAAACTAAATTGAGAAAAGCTAGTTATAAACATTAAATGTAACAAAACAAGTAGTGCAAGACAAGAAGTGCAAGACAAATAGTGCAAGACAAGTAGTGCAAGACAAGTAGTGCAAGACAAGTAGTGCAAGACAAGTAGTGCAAGAAAAGTAGTGCAAGAAAAGTAGTGCAACACATGTAGTGCAAGACAAGTAGTGTAAGACATGAAGTGCAAGACATGTAGTGCAAGAGAAGTAGTGCAACACATGTAGTACAAGACATGTAGTGCAACACATGTAGTGCAAGACATGTAGAGAAAGACAAATAAAAGTAAACAGACAAATACAGTTTCCCTGCCATGATGGCTAATTTTGTTAACAACAAAAATGACTGGTAGTAATCATCAAATTGGCAAACTTCCCTGGTCATTGTCGGTTATGAGGGCAGACTATACTCCGATAGTGCACGGCCTCTGCCCAGTCATCTTTAAGGGGGAATTACCGATCATTTTATTTGAATAACTTTTGGTTTGTACTATACACTGAACAGTAGTGATTGAATTCATAAAACTGCCACTTGTAAACCTCATTTACCACTGAATTAAAGAATTACAATCAATGGCAAACGATCGTACTCAAAGTCTTTGTTACACACTTTCAAGACGTACAAAAATGTTGCATGTGCGGCCATTTTTGACAACTTTATGAAATTTGCAGTTTATTTCCGAATCTGTTGATACAAAACTTATATTACCAAATATTCGAGAAATAATGTGAATGCCGAATTCGCATACATCTCAATATTCAGAATAAAGAAAATTCAATTCCACAATATTTTAGAGATTGTCTCCATACTGGAAGATATTGTACTACGCAAGTAATGAAAATGACAAATCATTGATGGAAAGTTCGGCCATTAAGCGAATTGTAAAAACTGAGCAAAGCTGAGATCAGCGCTGCCTAGCTGTTACCTGCATGGGGTTGGTTTTCAAAAATTTAGAGTATTTGTCTAATATGAAACACTGTTGCAGATCCACTTACAATACTTATTTCGTCTGTCCTCTCTAACAGATACTTTTCTGGGTGGGCAGGGTCCAAGGCATCTCTAGGTCTTGTGTAGACGGCAATCGTCATCAGTGTCATGTGGGCTGTAGTCAAAGCAAGACGGCGGAAGAAATGTCTCTGTCGAATAAGAACACATCATCGATTAACAATATGACGCAACTGATGAGTTTTGATTTTGCTGCTGCAGGAGTAACTGAGAACTCCTGGGTAACACTTGGTTACTGTACCAGACCCTACTTCTAACATCTGATTTATGACCCCGAGTACTAATTTGTCTAGTTGTGTTGTATCCTTGGCAGAATCAATTAAGTGGCACATTGGATGTGGATTTTCTAGTACACAATAATTCAGGGTAGTTTCCAGTGTGTTTATCATGGGTAATTGTGTGAATTAACACACCTGATGACAAAAGTTAATATCTTAAGAAGAATAACAGGAATTGTTTTTTTTTGAAAGTACCAGAGGTGCCTGAACTGGCCAAATGTGGGTTTAGTCTTTGCATGGCTGTTAAGACAGCTTGTGTTGAATTGGATTCAGCATTTCATGATGGGTTGAAATCCTTGAAGACATTTTGGATTCTTCAATAGCAAACAGGAACAAAGGAGATGTAATATGTCTTAAAAATGACGAACAAGCGATTTTAATCAGGTCCGTCTGAACTGAATTCATATATGCCATAAAAGTTTTTTTTCTGGACTGCAATTGATTAAAAACCAAATTCAAACCAAATTGTAACACGGAGCAGGCACGCAGTAAGCTAGCTTCATACCCTTGCAAACGAGTTCCATTTCTCATCAAGCAACTGTCGAATGACACCCCCTTCCAGCATTTCCAAGTGTTCGTCCTTCTCACCGTTGACAATGATCATCAAGGCGGAGTTAAAGTCTGCATCAAATTAATGTGTAAATCGTGTCAGTTAATTAACGTGCGAAACCTATGGCATTTTATGACATCAATACAGATTTTGTTTACTCAGACGATCACGAAATGTACAGGTACATGAACTTTTTTGGGTTGAAAATGGAAAGATAAATAGTTACTGAACATCAAAATGTTGAATTCAGACTTTGAAAACAATGTTTTAGTAATTTTCATTGCATACTATAATTCCCACATCCCAAAAAGATCAGCTCTCCTCTTTGCAGGGGCAGATTAACCTAGTTTTCAAAATATCAGGGTTGCTATACACACCTGACTGACCCATTATGGGTATGATATATTCTGGGAAGTGGCAGTTGATTTATTTAAACAGGGCCCTCAATCCCTCGATTTTGGGGCCGAATATCGGCCCCATTCCCCTCTGAAAAATAATGAAAAATCACACAACATTTCCCGTAGTGATGAGGCCCAAAAATTTCCGCCATGTGATTGAAAATTCCCCTCTGAGGCTTGAATCACTTGTAACTCACACGGCTGACAATTTGAAAGAGTGCAAAGTATTAGTTTTGACTACTTGAGGCAGAGCCTATGAGGGCCTTCAACAGGATGAGGGGTGCTATTGATGGTGATCGGGAGGTAGAATTTTCCCCTTACCCCAAAAAATTTCCCTCCCACTAGAAGGCACAGGCACTTACCCTCGGATGAACGATATCCCTGTCAAAGTATATCTACCAAATTGAATGAGAGTTGTTTGCAAAAAAATAAACAAGTGTCTAAGGCATACAGGCTAATACTAATTGTTGTAACGGGCAATACCACAGCAGTACACAAATCCATTACCTGTTGTGCCATGAGGACCAATGGTATCGATGCCCAATAGGGGGTAGACAGAACAAGTGATGTTGGAGAACCGCCAACATTCCTGTAACCATGGTAACCGGCAAGTCAACACAGAAATTCAAATAAATTTCAAGGTATTCTTTTCACTTTTTAATTAAACCCTAAAAATCATAGTGATGCTTTACAATTCCATAAAAGTTTAAACTAAGTGAAATAAACCACATACACTCACATGCACACGGCACATAATTTAAATAAAATGGGTCAAAATTAAAAATTGTAGCAGTAATATAAATTAAGATGTAAATTAAAGTAATATATTATTCCTATGCAACACTTGTGCATGCCCTATCCATGTATACTTCAAGCTTTTCAATTTTCATCTTATTTACATTGCTGTAGACAAAAGGTGCATTTTCTATCTCAATTTATTTCGGTCCAAAATTTTTAAGACATGCCTTGAAGACATTTTCCTCTATTGAAAATTAATTGAAAGATCCTAGTTTGGTAAAATCTCACCAATACAGGTCATAATATGACCAACAAGTGAAATTTTATTGCGACAGTCTCATTTTTTCTGTAAAGGATATTTAGCACCAAATTAATGTTTTTCCGTGTTCAAATTGTGCACCACAGCGAGCATCAGACACTGTTTTGAAAAGTTCTGGGCATCCCCAATAATCTGAAGGCTTTTTTATACTGACTTTAAACTCCGGTCTAAGCGGAGCGTCGATGTAAACTGAGAAGTTAACTAAACCATTCACTACTGGCTTCGGTACTAAAGGAAAATCAAAGTAAATGGCAGGTGACGATGTTGTCATTGAAGTTATTGCAAAAAAGCGCTGCACGCTAAAATTTTTTTAATGTGACAATTTGGGAACATTTACATGTGCTAATTGACATAAAACTTACTTTTAATTCGATTGGTGATTATTTGAGCAAAATATAAGCAACTATTAGCGACTACACTACCCTTTAATTGTTGACAATGACAGTGGCACCTGGCAATAACTTTGATGGGACCGAAATTGACCATTCGTACTGCACCGCAGCATCGACACTGAGCTGTTAAATCCACCTAACTGCGATGGAGCTGTTAACTTCGATTCATGACCAAAGTTAAGCGTTCATACTGACCACAACTCCCCAAACCATCAACGCATCAACGTCAGTATGAAAGGTCCTTTAGAAGCTTTTGAAAAATGATGAAAGGGGGAATTTTAAAAATTATTTTTGTCCGAAATCGGTCATATTTTACCATTTTTTCCGGCAGATCAACTTTTAATCAAATGACAAAAAGGCCACCTACGTAACCTTTAAAATTTCAAACAACAAGAGCAACGCGGAGCGTTGAAATGCGCCCACAATTGCACCGCATACAGTATCCTTCTAGGGTTGTTTATTGGTACCATAAAGTGGCCAGTAGAGGGCATACTTTGCAAAATGGAAAGGCATGGTCATTGTCTCCTCAATAGGCTAGGGGCAAAATGTGAGTAATCTTCATAATACAAGCACATCCTATACACCAGTTGCTTAAAGCACCACA
>NMRA01000029.1:105706-121373 GCA_002633005.1 Phoronis australis | reverse complement strand
GACAGAGATGACGGCATAATGCGTCCACATATAAATATGTGGGCGCATAAAAATGCGCATTAACACAGAAGAATTGCACTTCTTACAGGAAATTTGACTTCAGTGCAAAAAATATCTTACCTTATTACTTAAGAGAGTAATTTCATTAAATATCTTTATCCGCCCAATCTTACACGCTAATGTGAGCGGGGTTAAGCCAGCAGCATTCTGTACATTGTCTTTGGCGGTCTTTTTATGGTGCTTCACAGCATACCGGTACATGTCCTGGGGACAAAAATACTGTTAGCATTATCATAATCATTATAGTTGTAATATTATGTTGCCATTACAGTTATTTCATGAATCAAGTCATGGTATCACCTTACTGTGGGACAAATGAAATTTTGATCATTTCATATTTTGCATCAAGCCCACACCCAACCCTAAAAAATGGGGGGCTCGAATTTTTGAGAATGTGGACCTTTTACTAAAACAAAATAAAACACGGGGTACATGTGGAGAAGTTCTCGCTTACACTGGTGACCACTCTGATTCCCTAAGCACCAGACAACTTTTAGGATGCCTATTCAGCACGCCCTTTGTATTGATGTAGATCTGAGCTAATGAAGTGGAAAGGTAATTGCTAGCATTACTGTCTCAACAATAGTTTTTGTTAGTTCCCCCATTTTGGCTTTCTCTGACATTTGCAGAGTTACAGCCTGCAACTCTAGAGAGTAGTTTTAACTTGGTACATTATAAATATTACAAAATGTCTAAAAAGATTAACTTGTGTTTATCTTCACAAAGGGCCACCCAAAGGAACGATAAGTTTCACATTGGTTTTCTTTATTTAATTTTCAATGCTTCTGCCCACTTGTTTTTTTTTCTTACCGGGTTGCTAACTTTTTTTGAACTTGAAGTACCAAAACTGGTAGATTTTGATCGCCAGCTAAACTTAATTAGTTAAGTTCATTGTGAGCCCATCCCTAAACTTACCACATTACAGGTAACAGAAAATTTGGAAGCTCTGGACAATTTTGGTGGCACTGACTATATAACTATTCTAGCTCTTTGTCAGTAATAAAAAATGAAAAGTGGGCACAACAACTGTTTCCTGGTCAAAAATCTGGTTAAACGAGATTGAAAGAATACTTACCGTAGTTAAATATGAATCCATGTGATATTGTTAATTCTGATCAGCGTTTGTATATCCACGGAGTATATCATCCCAATTTTACCCGATTCCGGTGCCGCGCCCTCATTGAAGGACGAGCGGTGAAAATTCCCGCATATCTTTAGAAATGCGTGAATTCCTTGTAAGCGTATTATTCACGGTATGACGTTCACGGGTATGAATTGTGCATTCACCAAATTTAGGTAGTTCCTGCCTTTTTAGTGGACTTTTGTTTCTTTTTCTACTTTTTCTGAGTTTTTACTTCTCTGAGGCAGCCCTTTTTGCCCACTTCGCCAAATAAGGGGACTCATTTGAGCCCCCCGAGCCCCCTCTGGGTGTGCGCATGTGCATTTAAGTTATTATTAGCCATTAGGCTATCATAATTTATGAAGATCATTATCACAATTAATATGGTAAAATCATTCTTCTGAGTCATGACCCTTCCCCCTTTGCACTATTTGTATCATTCAATTTTCCTTTTGTTTTGTCGTTTCGTCATACTCCATGTCATTACTTGCTGGCCCTCTCGGTGGAGTTTTTCTCAAGAAATTAACCATTGTAGTAACTTTCATTGGCAAACAATGTAACATCTATAATACACATTTTGCTGTAAATTTCATCCTGTTCAAATCTTCAGCAAATGGGGAAACACTGTCTTGTTGACAGCAGCACTCTGGGTTACATTATCACTTAACTAAGACAACAGAGACAAAAATTTAAAGTATCATTTAACTGGTGCTTTTTGTAAAGAACAGTTTTAAAATTGATCTTATCTTGTTTCTTACTCAGTAAAGAAGTGACCTTTAAGTTGGAAGAACTGACAGTTTGTTGTTTTTTTCAGACCGAGCTCATAAAACTTCAGGTCAGCCGAGTGACTTAAAACTTTGTGAGTTTGTCTGAAAAAATAACAAGTACTTCTTCCAAAGCCCAAAAAGTCATTTATCATCTAAATAGGAATAATTTGAGACCATGTTTATGGCGACACCTTTTTTGAGAGAAAGCACGGGTTTAAGCCGCTTTAAATAACATTATTGATCTGGTTAAAACAGATCTGTCAATGTCCCCATGGTGACTGACAACAACCACGG
Source organism: Phoronis australis (assembly GCA_002633005.1). NCBI lineage: Eukaryota > Metazoa > Phoronida > Phoronidae > Phoronis > Phoronis australis. The sequence continues at coordinate 119,132 of NMRA01000029.1, read as the reverse complement.
GGCTTTTATTATTTGTCGATTGAGCAATCAATCGGCCATGGAGGACTTTCCTACTAAAAGTTCAAATAGATTTCTAATAGTCACGTCGCTTGAATGGTGGTCAATAGACACAGTAATTAACACTAGGGGAGAGAAAGAGCCAACAAATCCTTGCGTAATACACACAAGGACACACACTCATCATTAACAATTATAATAATTACACATGTCAAATATTTTGCTGTAGCGGTGAGCACAATTTCCTAACTTTGTTTAGTCTGACAGCAATAGCTTCAGAATTAGGTTAGCACTCTCTGACACTGAAATTATGCCGACAGGGAAGAGGAAAACATATGTAAACAGTAATTTGTGTCAGTTCATTTTGGAAACAAGTTAAACAACGGTTTTTTAAACATTGCAAAACTGTAAATATCACAATGTTGTTAGGTAAACTGTAATAGCATCTAAAATTTGATTCAAAAATCCATATCTTGAGCAAATCATGTAATGTACAATTAGATACCCTTTTCACATTCCTACACTACTTTATTTCACCAGCAAATTCAACCAAACTTGTCTCAATTACATAATAATGCAATTTGCATATACGGGGAAAGTTTGGCCACGTATGATGAAGGCGCTGAAATTGGGAGATTTTTGTGTGAGAATTCAATTAAGTCTGTGAAGTTTGTTTAAATTACAATAACACTACATACTAGACATTCAGCTGATGTTGTTGTACAGGTTTAAGAATGGAACATAAAACTCACCAGGTCATGTGACTCTTACATTCTAACCTCACGCAATTTTATTTTTATAAACACCTATTTTTACTTAAGAAGAAATTTTTAAAATGGTAAGCCTTTTTTCCACTGGCATTGGACAGGCACTTTTGGAGACAGTGAAATCTTAAATATTCAATATTTCAGGGATCACAGACATGCGGATAACTGAACTTAATGGGCTATTGTGGTTGTATTAGAAAACCGATATCAAGACATGGAAAAACATGAAAGTAAGGAAATCACCATGACCGCTTTTTTGAGACCCACTGTAAATTTAAGTCGATCAGAGCTGTGAAGTGGGAATGTGGCAGTGCATATTTTTGTCCTCATGTAAATTATTATCAATTTGTCAAAATAACACAGCAACGTTGGAAGCCTTAAGAACAGAATAAAAATCTAACTGTGGCTATTGTTTTTGGAAAGAATTTAACACAGTCACTGCAATACACTTACAGTTTGGTTGTTAATTACCACCAGATGGAGCACCGTATTTCCAAAGGAGTCTTGCAGGTTTGGATCAGCCCCTTGCTCAATCAAGTAATCATAGATGGCATCGTAGCCATGTGAAGCAGCAAAGGCCAAGGGGTATTCACCGAAATATGAATATCCTGAAAAAGAACATGGCAATGACTGTATTTGTACGAAACAGATTGTGTTCTACAAATATTAGTGTTGATTGTGGTGTGTAATAATAATAATAATAACCGCAGCTAACTAACATAATTCATCCTGTACACTCGAATATAAGGAAAATCAGTAATCTATAGAAATAAACTGCATCTTGACAAAAACCTGGCCATTACAATAATCCTACACAAGGAAAAAAGACAACCATAACTGTTATAGCTAAAATAGGAAAATACTTTCAACTGTAACATTTAATGTGCATCTGTGTTTTAAGTTTACTTAAAAGAGTACTTAAGCCAGCAGTTATAAAATAAAAACACGATAAGTCACAGATGACAAATATTGAGTTTTTCTCAGCTTGCGTATTTTGCATTCAACCAAACCAAAACGTTATCTGAGTGATAGTATAACTTCCAACATATCTGAAGGCGCGAGAACAAGAGCTGAAACAATGGTACCATGGAATCTGAACCCGGTCTCAAGCAACGCTGCCAGTGCTTTGCAAGACCAACAATCAATTTTTAAGGAAAAGTTGAAATTAATTTTATCATAGCGGTAGGTGGTTTAAACCATAAGTCAGTTTCTTCAATGGAATGCGATGAAATTAAAAATAACATTCAAATGTTTCATAAATCAATCCATGTCGTAAAAAAGCAATCACCAGTTTCCAGTTTCTGTGGCAAAAAATCTACTTAAATGTGTTTCTAATTGTTGACTACCATAAAATCTCATCAACTTAGGACACAATAATTCAGAAAGGTGAAATTTTACCTTCTCCATTTTCCATAAACGATACATTGAAGTGCCAAAATAATGTTCCGCCATATTCAAGTTGAGCTACCAACAGACAATATTTAAAAACTGTGATCATTCGCAGCATCATGCCTGAACTTTTGAAAAATGAAAAAAGTGCTATTTTGACATTTTGGCAATTATTTCTGTCCAAAGCTGGTGAGATTTTAAGTTAAACCTATTTTCTTTCCTCTGCTATTCAATTGTACTGTGACGTTTAAACTAAAGGAAATCAGCTTACGATGCCCTAGTGGTTGGTTGAACATCTAAGCCAATCTTACGCATAGCACAGATAAAAAATGACACTTTAGCAAACAGTTCTAGAAAAAATGAGACAGAATGGACCACACTGTGTGCTCACATATCAATCGATACATTCCACAATCGTAATCAATCAAGAAACCTATCAAAACAAAAACATCCGAATGAACGATTACATGGATCAATTCTCAGATATTGACTAAGTAACTGCACCAAATAGAGACTGAAAATGAGTTGTAAATCAAAACAACGTAAGAAATCGATTAATGACTGCGCACCCTGAAACAACTAACCTCTATTGCTTTCTCACCGATTCTATTCTATGGCTCTGATAAAGGCATTTTGATCAAAACAATGACCGTGGAATACATTCAAATAAACTTTGCCTCAGGTTTTATCATCAACTAGGAAGCTAATGGGCTGTCAATGCGAAAGACATTCAAAAATGGGAAGGATAGACCTTCAGATGGGAATATTAGGCTGGACCCAAAAATGGGAAGGACAGACCTTCAAATGGGAGAAATGGACCAAAAATGGGAAAGGCAGACCTTCAGATGGGAAGGCTGGGCCCAAAAATGGGAAGAAGGTCTCGACCTTTGGATGGGAAGGCTGGACCCAAAAATGGGAAGGACAAACCTTCAAATGGGAAGGCCCAAAAATGGGAAGGACAGACCTTCACATGGGAAAGCTGGATCCAAAAATGGGAAGAATTAGGTTAGTAAAAGTGTGCATCATTGTTGTGATTGATTTGCATTTTAGGAAATATTTCGTAATATTATGACTTCAGTCTACAAATTGTACTAAGTTATGTTGAACACAAGTCAAAAATGGCCAACTTCAAAGAAGAGAATATGAATGAGGAGGTTTATAAGCCAAAAGTTTATAAGTAGGCCATAAAACCACAGCTGTTTGGGGTTGTTTTGAAAATTGATGCAGGTGGTGGTAGTAATTTTTTAGTTATCCACTTTTTGAAAATCCACCCAAAATAAGTAAAACTGATGCAGTTTTTTACTGCCCGATTTAGTTTCAAACCAATTTCAGAGATGCAGCTATTGTTTGTAGCCAATTGTAATGATCAAAATCTTACTTGCTTGCCAGTTGAGAAGCTTTTCAAAAAGTCTTTGATACTCAGTTTGGCTGAAATTGATGTGGGCTGGCATATAATGCATAAAAGTTTCAAAATGAGTCAGGTACGGACCAGAACGGTTTATGCTTTTTGGCCTTACTTCACGATACGAACTTTAAGTCACCCTCCCAAAATTAATCAAAACGTTCGACACTTGCCATTGTGTGAAACCTGGAACATTGTATAAAACGGAATCTCATAACAGTAATACTGGTATTAATTAAACTGCACTTGATACACGTACCATTAATTAATTTTTTCTAAATTAGAATTTTTGTAATATCACACTTCAAGCAATTCTGGTTTTGAAGTCAAAGTTTTACCAACTGTTGACTACACACGCACACACACACAAATAACAGCACTCAAACAATAGACTTAAGTGAAAATATTAAGAGCAAATATCTGCAACACTCACTATTATTCTGATATTCAGCATTTGAATACTCAGGTTGAAACCTATAAGCTGAACATAGTGCTCAAATTAGATCAAGCATTAATCTGTACTACTAAAACAAAAGTAATCCAAGCTGGTATCGGTTGTATTAAAGTGAAGGAATTATGCTGCTAGATGACAAATCATGCACACGGAACCCTTGCAAAGCACAGATGTTACGGTTATCATTCTCTAAATCTTAATCAATCTATGATTTTAACGTATCAAACCTGTCTTGAAAATTTCATGAAATCTGCATTGTTAAGTCAAGCTAACATTGGAAATAATTAAATGAGCCACACTTGAGTAAGTATAAAAACGCGTCGTCTGTTTTTGGCACAGGAATTAAAAATAAAACGAACCTTAAAGTAAGCGTCTTTCTGGTTGGTGTGTCTTCATTATAAAAGGCGGAATCAAACATCGCAAAAATATGTCATTTAATTTCAGGACATGTTTTGTCACTAATATGCACACGTCATTGTTTTTGTTATCTTTTAACAATAATATTCACAATTACAGGGGTCCTGCATTTTGAGAACCAGTTTTCTCCACTGAATAAAAGGGTCACTCAAACTGGTTCTCAACATGCAGGACTCGTGTAAGGAACTATTGCTCTTCTAACTAACTCTAAAATGGGGAACTCAAAAAATAAAATACCCATTTTTTCACACAATGAATAATTTACAGAAGCTAATTGGAAAATTAAAGACTGAGCTTATAGCAAAATCGAAATGACTGAAAAAAACCGTGCATTAGCTTCTGAATATTTAGTATAGTGAAACTCAAGTGGAATTGGTTTTTGCATTGCCCGCAACCAGAATCGCAGTTAGGCAAAGGGTTCAAACCTCAAACATGGGCAAAAAGGAGAGCTTGTCAACGTTAAATGTAGAAATTTTAATACAGTATCAGAGTTTCAGTACCAGTTCAGTGCCACCAGGCAGAAATTCAGGATATTGATCTTTTGAGTGGTTTCATCAAGAAATCCTACCCAAAACGACAATACCTTATAAAATGAACAATAGTGCAAAGAACACGTGCTCAACGAGTTCTTGAAATCATCCTTTTCTAAGTTTATTCAGCATAGTAAAGGGATGTGTCTCACTCAAATTTGTTCTCAAAACATTGAAGCTCATATTAGCAGCTTGATGAAACAAGCCGATGGACAGAAACCATCAATTTTAGCTAAAAATGTACCTCAAATGTGATGCCGTCCATGGGATTCTTATACTCATTTGAGACCAAATTGAAACTACTGTAATGTGACAGGGCCAAAAGATAGTACGGTAAACATTCTCCCGATCGGGACAATTAAAATTAAATTACTTTGCTCCAGGTCAGTGATGATGTTATAAATTTAAGAAAACAATATTGGTCGTCCCAAATTCAAAAAATAGAAAGTATGGCAAACAATGATTCTACTCAATGTTAAATCAGCTGCAACTTTTGAAAATTTTATGATCTGACAAGTTTATTTTCAGACTCTTTTGATACAAAACGTACTGTAAAATGTTTGAAAAATATTATATCGCCACAAGCTGCCCATTTTCCAATATTCAGAACCAAGAAAATTCATTTTCGGTTTGAATTTAGGTGTCCCAAATTTTAGAGATGGTTCCAAAGCAGAGAATTTTTACCGTACTTGTTTCAATGCTATATCACACAGCTAAACAGAGTTAAAAGTGTTCAGAATCTATCAACCTCTAGAACTTAGAAGCCATACATTACCTCCATATCTGCTACCTGCACACACAAAATTTAGAGTATTCATTTAAGAGTGTTCACAGACAACATCAAGAAAGGACACAACAGGAATTCATGAAATACGATAAAATCTCACTACCTGTGGTCAAACGGATAATTACTACCCTTTTTCCAAGTTTCAGGATTTTTTGAAATTGTTGTGAAAGAAGTGAACACGTTAAGGTTACGTGTACCCCTCATTAAAATGTTGTCTTCTTCTTGAAATATCTATTTAATAACTAGTAACAGATCAATTCATAAAAGCTTATATTTTCTGAAACTAGGTATCAAAACAAATCTATTCATATGATATTCACAGCACTGAGCCATTCTTGGGTCACAGGACCATGCATTTTTGGCAAAAATGTTGTTTTGTTAAAAGGTACTATGATAGGGTAAAAGTTCTTTCACCAGCATTCACCTGAAATTTTCCATATTGCAGCTTTGAAACCATGTACGAACTTTTCCATGGTTGCTGCCGATGTTTCAATGGTATTTTTGTGAAAAAGGGCACCATAACCTTGAAGCATTTATGAAGTGCTTCGCATACAAGATGAAAAGGTGATAAAAATAAAATTCCAAGGGCCCTGTTAATTATCTTGCTTGACACTGGTGAGATTTTACTGTTTTGATATATATCAGTGACAGGTTGCATCAAGCAGTCCAATGAGGAATCAACTATGTTCCTCAAATTTTCAGCATATTTGTACTGACTCACTTAAATGCCAAAAATTTCATCTGTTATTTTAGCCCTCTTTTACTTACATTTTCTAATGATACACAGAAAAACTGGGTCTTTATTTCAGTGAAAATGCATTTCATGCAAATGCCCCTAATTTAAGGACTCTGCTCCTATTTGTTTTCAATAGTATTTAGAATTCAACATATACTTCCAAAGCTAAAACTTGATGTATCAATGAAAACAAAATAGCGGAAGAAAGGACAACCACTGTTTGCACCAAGTTAATTAATGTGCTGAAAATTTAAGAAACGTACTAGATTAGTCCCTATAGACCTTATTCACGCAGTCGCCAGTTTAGGAGTGAGCCTCTATTTAAGTTAAAAAAACAATGCATTTGAGACATGAACATAACAAGGCATGCGGAAAAAGTTAATCATTGTGCTGTATTTAAGCGCAAAATGCATTGAAAAGGAGGCTAACTTTTAAAATGGCAACGGCATGAATACGGTGTATTAGGACGGTTTCATGCAACTAGACATAGGAAAAACATTGTTTTTCAATACACCTATATTTTTTCTTGCGAGGGCAAGACCAAACCCGATGGAACTATACACAAGTTTCACTCCAGCGGTGTTTTTATTGTTGATAGTTGATTGCACGCCAACTAATTATGAAAAGACCTCAATGACTGACCCAGAAATTATTCAAACATGTTTGGATTACAATAAGAAAACAGAACTTGGGAGTGGATTGCACAGCCATTCTATTGAGACTGCAGGAGTATTTGCTTTAGGGAATAGCAAAACAAGATTGCTGTACCTGGACAAATGCCATGACAAGTATACTATAACATTTTATTGTGCCACAGCTCAAGTCATTATGCGAGATGATGAAAGATCAATTTTTGGATCCAATGGTAGTTGGCCAGGCAAATCTGTAGCAGAGGATTTGAAGAATAAGAAGCAATTTGAATATTTGTCCAACTCCTGTTGACGTCATGGGTGCTAGCTTGTGACTACCCAGTTGGAATCCTCCTGGGATAGGTAATTGTACAACCTCATACAAGGCTTTCACATGAAGTGCTATAAACCAAGTGACGTTCTATACGTGCAAGATTTTCTACTTCCTGTGTTCTCAGTTGAGAAAATTGCAAGAAAACGTTGAGACTACGTTCACCAAGGCTAGTTTCTTGGAAATTTGGGTGTTTAATCATGTTTGCTGCCAATTTTTCAGTGGAAGGTCAAAATAGTACCAATTCCACAAATCTCAAAGGACTTGTATGTTTGGAAAATGTTGCTGTAAGGTCCAATTAAGTGCTTGGGATAATAGTCAATGACACAAACTACAATTCAAAATAATCCACTATGACACCATGAGACAACTGTCAGACAACAATTAAATTGTAAAATAACAACAGTTAATTGCCATTATGGAAATTTCTTAAGAATTATACAAACCTTCATAGTTGGTTTTCGTGACATTTTTCTTTTTCTTTTGGTCTTCCGGAAGAAAGAAAGAACCAGTCGCTCGTTGGTTGATATCGGCACCAGCTTCAACCAATCGCTTCACAGATTGAATGTCGCCAGTGACAATGGCAAGGTGCAGACAGCTCTCACCTGTGCAAAAGTTGAGTATGAATAAAATTTAAAATGAAGAATGGATTTTGCAAGTGATATTTTTACTACCCATCCAGGTTCACACCTTATTGGCATTTAAACTGAAATTTTACTCACCTCAAAAAACAGTCAGTGATATTATTACTGATACTTATAAGCAAATGTCATCACATAAGACACTTCTCAAACTTCACCTCTTAACTTACTCTCCACCGCAGCTCGTAGTATAAGCCAGACAAAATAGATTCAGATAAAAACATTTATTCTTTGATTTTTCTCAAGCTTTGAGGTAAGAAATAACATTTATGTTATGAGATGCATTAACCAAAAATCGGCCAAAACCGTCTGCTTTTGAGTGGAACGAAAAGACTTGACCATAGTAAAGTATGGGTGAACAGGTAACATGGCATCAGTCTTCAAAAGTACTAAAAATTTTTATTTTTTAAAAACCAAGTCAGAGTATTTAGCCGCAGACAACAGGCATTAACCCAAACAAGTACAGAAACAAAAATTTATTGAATTTCAATTTTTGTCTCTTTAAAAATCCAAAAATGTTAATGAAGATTATTTTCTTAGGTGTTTAAATGTTGTTTTAAAGACAAATACTACAACACGGTACTAAAACTAATGAACACTTCTAATGCTAAGAGTAAAAATAACAAATTCAATTCAATAGCAAATGTTCTTCACACCAGCAGCTTTGAAAAGACACCAAAATTCAAGGCTACATTTGTTCATGACTTGAAACATTAAACTTTTCTTTAAGACCAAGAAAATTCCATATTTTTCCAACTGAAAATCAAATAATTTGAACTGATGCTTAAACTAAAACCGAGCATTTTCAGAATGTCAAATTGACACCGGCAACTGCCACCTCTAACACAAGCAATAAAAATTTTACAAATTGACATGCCAGCTATGATTAATTTCAATTTTCCCTGGACTTCAGTCTCTAACTAACATACGCTCGCTGTCAAAAACTGTCTTACCAAAGTATTCATCACCCTCGTAGACATCAAGAGAAAGTTTTGGGTACATATCCAATATCACTTCAGCTATTTGCAGGTGCACAGGGGTGCCATTGAGGAACAGCAAGTGTAGCAGAGTCTCCCCTACAGCACCTCGTTTGTTCAAGTCCCAGCATGCATCGTGATCAACCACTTCATTGAAGCCATTTTGTTGAAAGTCAGACAACACCTCATCATCTGTCCGCCCATCAATTATGGAGGTCGTCTACAAATAAAGTAATATTTCCTATTTAGATTTTCACAAAGTATTCACAACATCAAAACATAAAAAATTAATAAATATATATAAATCGCAATTTTATACTTCTCAATGAATAAATTCCTGTCTGTTGCACTAGTGTTACCGTAAACAAAAACCAAATGACAAAAATGCTATCCAGAATTTAAACTAAACTTTGTTTTGAAAATTCCTGTGCATTTCATAGTTGTACTCCTGAAGGGATGACAGACATTTATCCCCAAGAACTCAATCAAGCTGCTTCATCTTGTCAATATAAGTACGCCATATCTACACAGGCAATTACCTTAATTAAACATTTAACACACAGGAGGTTTAACCGATGCAGCAAATACACACAAAGATGTAGTAAAGACATTTTCTCATAAGTCAGAGTCAACGCAGAGTTTGGCAGACATTGAGAGCGTGTGAAGTTAATTTCCTTCAGACAGCCATAGGGTACTAAGGGTTTCTTCAGGTTCTTGACTAACCCTAGTAGAATAACCAACAAGAAGAGTTAAAAAGAAACATTAGTCTGGTTAAACAAAATTGTAAAATACTGCGCAGCTAGGGAAGATTTCCTTAGATATTCTTTGCACTTTACTGGAATTACAAAATTGAAAAAAATATCGCAAATTATTTTAATCAAAAAATTGTTCCCATCATGTTACTCGACTTTCAAAATGACATCAATATTTTCCTAAATAAACAACAGTTAAAAAACAGTCTTTAGGTTCACCTAACTTTTTCAATTTCTGATGGCTCACCAGCAAAGTGGAATTGGCTGAGACAGCTATAACTTATTAAGAACTAAGAAAATGAAAACAGAAACGCAAAGTAATAGGACTATATTTTATAACATATTCCAATTCTAGGGATGAAATCAAAGATACAGAAATGGTGAAAAAAGAGAAGAGGATATCTTTAAAGTTGTGACTGTTCCTTTTGTAAAACCTACCTAACTGTGCACATGGTTTAATGGAGACAGCATTTATTCATTTAATTCAAATACAATAAACTGATTTCTCAAGGTAAGTGAAAAAAAATAACCACAATCGGAGCTTATATCAAATTTAAAGAAACTTGCAATATACTAACTAGACTGTCCAAATATAACAATTAAAGCAAGACGGCAGATTTTTTCATGTCCAGAATTTGGGTGTTGCGAGGGGCGGATTCAGGATTTTTGAGTTAGGGGGGACCAGTACACATTAATAACCAGAATTTCGGCAAATGCGCACCCCCAGCCTTAAATGTAGGGATGCAGGGGTCGCGAATTTTTGGGTTTGCGGACCTTTTGACTAAAAAAAAATTGTAGACGGGGTTCGTTTGGGGCCTATGTATTGTTTATTCACTTCCGGAGCTCCACTGCAGAGCGCATGTGCTAGTCAGCAATTCCCACCCGAACTGCCAAATGGTATCTGGTAGAATTTTAGGAAGAGGGGCATGGCCCCCCCTAAATCCGCCACTGGTTGCTTTGGTATTTTTGGTTACAATAGTGCGAGATGCTTAACAATCATTCAATTTGATTTTACTGTATATACTTAATAATGACAGTGGGAACAGGGCATTCTCGTAGCAGTTTACCCATGTGTCTAAAGAAATCAGTTTCTCATCAGTGAACTCGTAAACTGTTTTCAGATCCCGTTATGCAAAAATGTACAGCGGAATTTGAGAAATATTGTAAATGCAATCACTGCTCAAGCCCAAATTTTAGAATCAGAAAAATTCAATTTCACTTCAATTTCAGTGTCCCAAATTCTGGGGATTGTCCCAAACTGGAGAATTTTTACAGTAGCAGTGGTAAGTGCCTGTACATTTGCTGCACCAATTCTTTGCTTTTGGTATCAATAGCCAAATTACATATCATTAGTGCCAGTAAGACTTCAATGCGAACGGCACTTTTGAAGGCAATGATTGTATGTTGACACCTCCCAAGTTGGTGTTTGCCCAGCAGAAAGATGTGTAGCTACCATTGTAACACGTCTGTGCACAGTCGGATTTCGAAAACTTAAGTTCTCAGAGTATCCCAAAGAAAATCAATATTTGGCATTCATGCAAATAAAACATAGCCTTGCACTTCCTTTGTATATCATACTTGTATAAGTGGGTTTAGTATCACCTAGGTTACTATGAGTAAATGGATAAGGAATATCTTTATGTACTTTAGATATTTTTATTACACTTAGACCATTGAATTGATTGATTGATCTTATTTGAAGTGAACACACCTATCTATTGGCTGGAAACAGGAAGCATGGACTACTAAGGCTAAGTTTTATCAATATGATACAGTAATTTTTTAAGGTATAATGTTGTACGCATATATCAGCATGGCATGACTGTAATGAAAAATAAAAGGAAAATGAAACATCTAACATTCATGTTTATGAGACTATGCTCTGGCATAAGGTATGACAAGATGTAGCTAAAAGGGGAAATTTGAAATTAATGATTGGAAGCCCCAGGACACGCATTAGGAAAATGGCAATTACAAGCCTGAGCACTGACTTTCAAAAACCTGTAAATAAAAAATGTGCCAGCCACACTGACATAGAATAAGGACCAATAGGCATATTTGTATTAGGACCAATGGCACTATTACTCCAAAGTTTATTAAGTAGATGTTAAGCAAAGCAATTGCAGTAAGGAGACTATGCGACATGCCTCAATATCAGAAAAAAGAAGATAAAAATATGTTCAGAAATTGTTAAGAATAAACCATGGCTGCCGACAGAGATAGGCCATAGTAACTCCACATAAGTTAAATTTCACCACTTTTGGATAAAAATCAATTGCTCAATTCCCTTTTTCCCATGTTGTGAATGCCCACAAATTTTCCAACATATTGTCCAATGGTAGCTATAGTACAGACCTTGAACATGCAAAACCATTATTTAAGAAGTACCTATCTTTCACTGAAAAAATCAGAATGTAAAGTCACTTGTCTGGCATATCCTATGTTGGTGAAATTTTTATAGCAAGTTATGTAAGGTTATATAGGACCCTAGAAAAATTCAAATTTCCGATTATTTTAGAAATATCATATCTAAGAAATGGCTGTTGGGATTCAAATGGGATATTCGGATTATGTACAGTTCTGTAAAATCTTATGAATTGTTTTCAAGTTGGCCCTCTTTTACGTGAGGGCAAAAATAAGACATTAATCATTTTTATGAAAAAAATGAAGTTACAGAAAATGAAAACAAAACGACGATTTAGAAAACTGGAATAGCATGTTTGAGATTTCATCTTAAACTTTTGTATTAAACGAAAATTTTGTCATATCATTGATATCACTCTTTTGCTATGATTGTGCCTTTATTTTTCACTAAATTTTTGAAAGACACCTAGACACGCGACACAATACAGTCAAAAACAAAGTTCTGCAGGTTTTCTACTTTCAGAAAATATATATTTTTGCCGAGTTAAACTGTTAAGTTTTGTAAATAGAGAATACTTTATTCAGCGAACGATAGGTGTCGCTATAGGACTTCCTTCCGATACTCGCTTCAACCCACGATTGTGCTGTCGAACTATTTTATTGGTAAATAAGACTATTTTAAGCCGTGTTTCACATAGTAGAACTTTATCATATCGTTAGGCTAAGTCCTGCTTTGTTTATTTACAGATCCTCTTCATTCTAATAAAGGCAATCTTTGAAATAACTATATGTTTATTTAGTAAATATTTGGATGAATGCCCACTTGTGGATTTGGTCCTGTGCAACCTTATAAGGTCATTTCTTTTTTACTTCTACCCTGGACATGAAAAACATGAAGTATAGGCAACCACACTGTAACAAACTGGTCTCAATAGCCTTCCTTGCATGACAGAAATTGACTTCCACCAGCAGCAAAATAAACTTAGGTATCACCTGTTGGTGATATAAATATCCCAATCTTCCAAGGGTTGACTAGCGGTATCTGAACTGATGCCATTGGACCACCCCAATTTAGATAACTCCAAAGTTTGAAGGGGGGAGGGATACATTTAAATGATTAAGATGAAGACTCTAATTGAGCTGAATATGGTGCACAAGCCAAGACAGTAAGGTGTGTGGGCAGTATTATCACCAGTAGCCCTGTCCTCTGTCCTCCCCCTGTCCTCTGTCCTCCCCCTGTCCTCTGTCCTCCC
>NMRA01000029.1:0-95293 GCA_002633005.1 Phoronis australis | reverse complement strand
GCCGCGACGGCCCTGGGGCAGACCTGCAGGGGGCTGCAACGCTCCGCGTCTCGGCCAACGCAGACCCCGAAGGCCGCCAGGACTTCAGTTGACCGCGTGGACCGCCGTCTGGGGCCCGTTTAGACCTAGCCGAGACACGACTAGGGCCGGGATTGTATCCCGGCTCGCCGCTCGACCCCGCTATGTTTGCTCTGGCTTTTACGTTCAGTTTTCAAGGCACCTTTCGAGAAAGTGACACAAATGGCCGCAATAAACGACACATCGATTTCTCAGTTTTCAACGCAACGTTTCTGAAAGCGACACAAATGGCCAATATTCGACACATTTCTCTGAGACTTTGAAAATTTCGCACATACGCAGGGACAAGCAGACCTGCAGGGGGATGCCGCTCGACCTCAGTCAGCGCAGACCTCCCAGGCCGACTCGACTTGACCGCGTGAACTGCCGTCTGGGGACTTTTCACACTGAGATAGCCGGGACACGACTAGAATCACTCAACATAAAGTTTGATTTTGCCGATATCGCTGCTTATGCTTATAAAATCATATTTTCCTTCGTAGAAATCATGATGGTGAAACCAAAAGAAACCTAGTCCGTTGGAAATTCACCGAGGGAAAAATTTTGCAACATTATTTTCTCAATTTTTTACCGCAAGAAATAACCGTCTGATTAATTTGAATTCTACCGTATTAGCAATTTCGTTGAATGATTACCTGGTATACATTTTCATTCACCAACACTACAATCATCACCCGACCTCCGAGACGGTCCCTAGCGCGTCACTTGTGTTCCCCGACAAGGCCGCGGTTTATCAACTGAACTGAAGTCGACTTTTACTGATGATGCATGATTAATCAAAAATTTACTAGTTGCATGCCGAGAAAACTAGTGTAACAGTGTTTAAGAGAGGTTTAATCCTTGATATTTATAATAAACGATAATTAGTCATATTATTGCTGCACTGAGTCGTTTTGCTATGACTTTCCCTTTACGTTTTAGTACTAAATTTCACCGGCGGGCGTCGTCGTAACCAAATTCTGACACTCGAAAATCCGAGATATAGGCAGAGACCGTTAACGTGACACTGAAGTGACTTTCACTGAGTTGACTTTGAGGTTTTATAGCTTTTTGACTAAATCTAAGAACCATCTCCTACTGGTTCCTAGGTTAAATGCACGTACTTATTAGTAAGGTCCTGCATAACCTTACATGGGCTTGGACGGAGGTACAGTGAGGGTAATCTCGCTTCTTGGCATGTGCATGAGCCCAATGAGCTATTTTTGCATCATTGAGTGAACCTCCCTTGCGAGTCATGGCGGGATGGAGAAGCAGAAGAGACATCTGGTGGAGAATTCAAAGAAGTTGCCGCTTTTTCACGATGATTACCGAGGGTGAGTGATTCCAAGATGCACTATTTTTAGCTCACTTCCTAACATTCACATTTATAAGGTTTAAATTGCATCAAATTTATTTTGTTATTTAATTTAATTAAAACTTGTGCACCACCATTGCCATAAAAATTTGTTTTCTTTAGATAATGAAATGGCTTTGAGGGTTTACCAGCGGAACACAAACAAATGTCCAAGATGGCGTCATCCTTAGATACCGTTGTACTTTTTTGAGGTATATTTGAACGACTCTTCCATAACTCAGAAAATCATGAGTTTTGACTTTCGAAATGCTAATCTTTAGTTCATTCATGAGAACAAATGGGGAAGAAAAGTCCCCTATGGAATTCTGAGTTAACGTTCTCACCGAAAATCAGCGCTACCAGCCGAAAATTAGCAGCTGTTCGAAATCGCAGAGTTAACCGGGTGAAATTGACAAGTGTTCCAGATTATTTCCTTGACACTGCTCAGGTCGAACCCTTCCAGTCAAGGTACAAGCGGCTTGAGCAAATTCCGATTCCTCGAAAAACCAGAAACAGGTCTGCTGAAGTGGGTTTTAAAGTACAAGCCAATGAAGTTGAAGGAATGCACACAAATCCTCACAGTCGAACGTCAACTGATAATCTGGAACTTGGAAATGTAAGGACACAGGTAATGAATTTCCCTGAATCATCAAAACTCATTCAACCTAAACCCAGTAGTGGTAGAGTCATTCATACGTCTCATTTATTCCATCTTGCATCATTCAGTTCAGAGAAATATTATAAATACAGTGGCAAGCACGTCATGATATAAAAGGGTAGAAGTTGAATAGATAGAGCCCCTCGTCCAAATGGCTGCCGAGAACCAGTTTTCACTGAATAACGACCAGTAAATCTGCATGATTCCCGATGGCCATTTTGGAGGTCATCTATTCGACTTTTACCTATAAAAGTGTTAACAAAACATCGAGCAAAGAATTTTATAATTATTGTACACATTTATAATAAGGGTACAAATTTATAATAGGGGTAAATGTTTCACCTTTCAGCCACAAGTGTGCGCTACAAGCACAAGAATAGTTGCAAAATTAGGGTCAGACTTTATGAGCCGACAGCAGCACCTTTTGGATAAGAAGCTAAAAATTGTAAGTGATTCTGGCTGCATCAATTGCCTGATTGCTTTGGGCAATTTTAAAACATCACCAATGATATGATTTTGG
Source organism: Phoronis australis (assembly GCA_002633005.1). NCBI lineage: Eukaryota > Metazoa > Phoronida > Phoronidae > Phoronis > Phoronis australis. The sequence goes on along the minus strand of NMRA01000029.1, from coordinate 92,704 downwards.
TATTTAAAGGTACTCATTCCAAAAGTAAATGAAGTTTATTATATATCATTTATACTGATCATTGAACATTTTGCTCAGTAGTCTAGCAATGATACTGGTAAGACTGCACGTTTGTTGAATTAGTGTATGTGTAGACCTGCATCCAACTGAGCATATACAGCCAGGGCTCGATGATCAACATAAATGTCAAACTGGCCAAATGCGACCTGACGAAATTCCCAGGTCACCAGACAGTCTTGTTCAGTGAAAAACCAACAAATTCAGGAAATGTCTTGCAATGTAGCCAAGATTGTCCGGCCAGTGTTTTTTTTCTGGAACAGACAGTTAGGAGTGTCTCGCATGCTCGGCGCTGACCTCTCGGGGGCCTGGGAGTATCCTGTGCACAGGCTCACCATATGAGGCAGATTTTCACCTGTTTGCTTCCTGCAGTAATTTGGGTGAGTGCCCAGCTATGGCAATTTTTGAGTTTTTATCAGGTTGGCAACTAGAGTCTATGGTCACATTGGCAACCTGTAGGATTTGAAATCGAGCCCTGACATACAATGAACACCTATGCTAGATCTCTATTGTCTAACTACAACTCGTGTTAGTTTCCTTTGGTATTAGATTGTCATTTCTCATTAAACTTGATGGTGACCATAATCCTAACGTTTGTATTGTTGCATGGTATTCAATTCATGTATCACACTCTGGAAAACTGATTACTGGCTCGTACTCTCAGCTTAGTTCAATCTGAGGTAATTTTCAGTTGGTGAAAATTTAACCTTTTCTTCTCAATGCTTATGTACAGTTCACAAAAATAGTATTTTTGTTGAACAGGCGACAATAAGGCAAAAGTTCTCTGAAACTTGGGATGTAACTGTAGAATGTCTAGCAACACACCAAATCGGATCTTACGTCAGCCATTTGGAGCCAGTCTCTAAACATGATTGTCATTGGGCGTTCAACAAAATATATATTTATGAACTGTACTGCTTGTTTCCTCTTTTGTTCATTGCAGGAGTTGTTCATATTCGTAGATTTGTTCAGCTCTTGGATCGTTCTCTTGAAAATTTAAACAAATTACAGCTGAATCGTTTAACCTAATAAGATAACGGGTGATTGGTAGAAAACAACAGTTAGTATAATTCCGCTTTCGATCACAGAAGTACAATATTGATTTGACCTACTTACGACAAAAAATTGGTCACATCTGGTTCCTCATGCAGATGAGAAGTGAGTTTGGGTTTGTTAATCCTTGAGACCCTGCTCGGGGGTTAAAATGATATGCTGCGACTATAGCCAACTCAGAGAGCCTGATCTCAGTGAGCAGCAATGAATTGGCAATTTTTTCGAAACCCTGAAGTCATGCACCTACAGTGTCATTGTTGAGCATTATGAGTCCAAGGGTGAGTGGCCCAAATCAAAAAATTGTTTTTGTGACGTCCTTTTGCAATGAACAATTCTTTGCATTCTATGGAATTTCACCATTATGTGACTTTCATATTTCTAGCAGAGTCTTCACCAAGCTGTTGTTTGGCCGTAGTTCTTTTTGGACTGTTCACAAGCAATGCCATGATGTCAAACTTGTGGAGAAAACTTTCTCTTTACCTGCCCATCGTTGCCGCTGAACCTGTGCAAACCAAAAATGTCCACCTGATACCATTTAAGTTGAAAACGATATGAAAAGAGAAGCTCTTTATCTTGTATTTCCCTAGACTGAGCTTAATTGTTGCATCATCGGCCAGAATTTCTCATTGAAGAATCATTGGGATCCAATTAAGCTGAGTGATAAAGATCCTTCACTCTTCTGACTTTCTGAAGTTTACATTTTTAGTAACTGAAGTGATCTGTAATCCAATCAAATTGTACTCGGTCCAGTTGGCTTTAGCCTTGTAGACTGGAACATTATAAGTGACTGAATTGTTCTATTGAAGGTTGAAAGTCTGGTTGCAGTTGCACAGTCACATTACTGCAAAATATACGATACTACATTTTTAGAAGAGTGAAAACGGTGGAATGAATGTTCATACCTGGCACTGTTACAATATATTAAAAGAATGAGTACTACCTGTTGGGTGGCCTGGCTTTACTTGAGAGGCTCTTTTCGAGCCAATGTTGGGCTCTTTGTCAGGGCACTGGGTTGAAACTCTGGGTCACGTGGTCACCTGTGGGTGGAGCCTGGGAGTTGTCTTAACTCCACCTGGTGACTGTCACGTTGGTAAATGGCTGGTAACTCGTAACCAACTAAGAGCCCAAGGTGGGCTTGGAAGCTAGGCTCTAGTGTAACACTGAGCAACTGATATGTAATAATTATTTCAAGAATGAAAACATTACCAGTGATGTAAAGTTGATATTTTTTCACATATTCAGATTTAACAACCACCTTTAAAGACATGTTATTGTTCATGAACATCTTTGCCAAGACCTGCAGACTTACAACTTTTGATAAAAGTGGCCCAAGGTTCTTTATAACTTGGGTTGATTACAAATTAAAAGTTTTCATCATACCTATAGTGATGAAAACAGCAAAAAACACATCGTTGAATTTTGTCTTATTGTATCACCGTTTTTCTGGTGTTATAGCTCAGTACATTGCCAGCTAGCCAGGGCCCCCTTCCTTCCTAGGTTTGTACGCACAAGAAAAATGGCAATAATTGTGAACAGTCCATTAGCTTACTTTGAATAACTGTTTTCTTTGGCATGGATTGTGTCTGTCTGATTTCAGATGGAGACATGCTTTCAGTTTCGTTTCCGCAGTATTGATCAAGACGGAAAACCATTCGCTATGCCTAGTCCCCGAAATAGCTTAGAGGTATTGGGTTTTGGCAAAATGTGTATCATTTATAATCAGCTATACTGTAAATTATGCTTTTTCAAAAGATAAACAGTTACGTCAGGTTGTTTCATAAAAAGAGTTTTTAAATATTTTATAGGTGCTATAAACCTAACATTTTTACCTTATGTTTAATTGCCCCACACCTTTAGAAATACAACTCAATCCCAATTTATTCTTCACTTACATTTCTGGGGTTAAATTAGTTTGCTGTTGTTTGAGACCATGTCATGTAAAAAATCCCATTTAGTTTCAACTTTTGAGGACAGCAATTTCTAAATCAAGGCTTCGAGTCCAGATATCTATCTACCAGTAGTCAATTGTTAAACGTTCCTGTACTCTTTCTGCCATCACAGGCCAATTCTACACAGTAGGATCCTGGGTCAGATTATGTGATATGCAGGCCTCTTTACGATAACAGAAATTGTACGAATCTAGTGACAAAGGTGCCCTGAAACACCCCCGAATTTCTAATGATCAGGGCATAAAATGACCAGCCTGGTCAAGCCGGCTTGTTTAGCCTGGACTGAACCAATAAGTGTCAATCCCAGACATCACTTTAACGGTCAATAGTAAAAAATAAAATGAAACCAATTTATAACAGTTAGTGGTTTAAATTTGTTACACGTTGGCTGGCACCTTTTAGGTACAAAAATCTATTCCTCTCTCAGCCTTACATTCACTACCCTTCTTTGGTTCTTGAGATTTAGGTTATCTGACCATAAATTTTCTTGAAGTCTTAATCACATATAGATTAATGGCCTTTGGTTGCTAACACTAACTAAAGTTTCTATATAATTATTTTTTTTTGACTTTTATCTGATTAGAACTAATATTCTCTTTTAATTTTGGAACCAATCACCAGTCATCTCTTTGGAAACTTGATTTAACATTTTGATCTATGCTTTTCATACTTGTCATTTAATGCCATGTTTTAACTGTGACGTTACTTGTGCAGGTTATTGACCAGAATACTCTGTATATACCGTATTCACCCTACTAAGCACCCAGGGCGCTTAGAAAAATTCACTTCAAGAAGGGGGGCGCTTATTATAGCCCAAAAGTGGTTGAAACCTGGTCTCCGAAACAGGTGAAATCATAAGCTAGAATTCATCAAATTTACGCTCTGTGACGCATCTGTAACCTATGACGGAGTTTCTGCAAAATTGCAGTGCATTGCTATTAAATTTTGTTAAATTACAAGCATTTTTCAGAAAATCCGAGTGCGAAAACTCGCCGACTGATGCGTCGCTGCCTTGCGATCACCGATAGGTCAACTTAAATACTTGAGTAAAAATATAGTTTCGACATAACAAATTACCTGAAGTCCTCCTTAAGTTTTCAAAATAGCGTCCCTAAGATTTTTAAGTTCCTGTGGAGTCGGGATTAACTGCATGTTAAGTCCAAATCTGTGCTAGATCGTACTCCACAACACGAGAAAAATCTCTGGATGAACACACATGTTGTTGTCACATGATGTTTGTTTTGAAGTTCGTCTACGTATTGTGTGAGTGAGCGAGCGCGTGCGTGTCATCAGAGTTCATTTGCCAGAGTAAACATGATATAACGTTCTAGGTGTTCATTGTAACTAAGGAAATTAACACAAGCAGTAATTTAAAGCAGAACGTGTTTTATTTAGCACTTGTTGATCTCATCTGCTAAAAAACGTTTGTCTCGGTAAGGCTGATGTCATTGAGTCGCCTGGTGACTAGATGCCTGACAGTCTAGTAGTTATTTTTTCGGGAGATTCATTGGGTGTAAGGGTGTGGAAGTGTTCACTATCTGTGGGTCATTTTGACTTTAAAAGCACCAATTACCACAAATTTAATCATTCCCCCTTAAAAATAACGCAAAATGTTTTTTATCCTATTAGAAACTTTCTGAAATAAGTGCCAGTATTTATTTCTTGCCGATGCTATTCTACCCGTTTCATGAATAGATAGTTCCCAAAGACTAATCTTCAATGACAGGTACTTGAATGTAGTGCGCGCTTCCTGGCCACATGCTTTTAACTGAGCAAAGGTCAAGTTTTTATTAGTATTCCATTCGCGGTTTTCACGTGTACAAAGAAATTTGGATTCCTGTTGACGGAGAAGATCTATACGAGAAAGATACAATACAATCCCTTTGACAAGTACGCTGCGTCTGTTCTGAAAGTCCAGACCATAACAGGACACGTCCCTCGCAAGATCAGCGAAACTTGTGTTCTGTTTGAAGCACGGCGGAAGTTTGAAGTGAATAGTCAAGGCTGAATACCGACATGGCAGCAAGGCTCGTGGTCTACAAATTCTGCGCACAGTGATATTTTCGCAACTGTCGGATCTTATTGATAAATTGAATACATTACTGGTCAGGAGAATTTTAGAACTGTAGTTCAGGCATTTTTTGCAAACCATGTACTGGGCGCTTATTTTAGCAAAGTCTTAAAATGTGTGAGGGCGCTTATAGGGGCATGGGCGCTTATTAGGGCGAATACGGTATTGATACTCAAAACACTCCAGGATTTGTCATTTATAAAAGCTCTGTGAGCCTTTTTGAAAAAGCTGGTGGAGGATTTTAACCCATATGGCCGTTTTGGCTTATGTCTAGGGAGTTTAGTGTAAGTTAACCAGTGCACCTAAAACAAAATATCTCTGCTGTGTAAACAGCACACTGCTTGTTTAAGTCACTAGCAAGTGACTTTTGTATTTTGAGGGTTGAAATCTATCATAGATGAACGTTCACAAAAATACATGGGCGTTTGCATTAGAAAACGGTACTCCGGTACCACATCTTTTCAGAATTCATCCCTATGCACAATGGGTGATAATATATCTATACTGTTGCCCTAGACCAAGGAAGAGGCCATTGCCTGGGGGACACCTGGCCCTAAGACCCCAGAGACTATGGATATAGAGAAGGACAAAAGTCCAGCTACTCTCGAGCAAGACCCGTTGATGTCTATGAAGTCCTCGCCATCATTAGCAGTGGCAGACGACTCTGTGGGGATGGAACACTCTAATAAGTCCAGTTCATCGATTCACTTACAAAGGCTCTTGGAGGGTAATAAATGTTTCTATTGAGAATAGGTGATATACAGTTTGTGCCAAAAGTAGTCTAACAGAATACGATTTCTCTGTGACAACTACTAATTTTGCATATAGCAAAAAGGCATGGCAGTGATTTCATTGTCACTAAATTGTAATTATCGAATGGCATTCTGTCTTTATTAACTTTAAGGTTAATTTCATGTCATTCTCTGATGGGCAGCTGTGTAATATGCAGTTAGCTCTGTGTGTGTCAGAATTGAGCTTGTTTCCTGATGTGTTGTTTTATTATTAATTGTACATTCTTGTCTTTGTTAGGACCATACCCTCATAGCAACAGTAATATGCTACTACGACGGCAGCAGACAGTTTTAAACACCAGAGGGCATAAACGTCACCAAACCGTTCCCGACAGCCTTGCAACCTCCCGTACATCACTCAAAGTCAAAGGTAGGTTCTGTGGAAGTTGAGTCAAGGGACATATCTGATTGCTCTTCGCAGTTAGTGCCTAACCAGGTCATTTAGTGTCTTCGTTTAAAGTTGACAATCAGTGCTTACCTAGTCTGTGATCGAATTTGCTACTAGCATATGTGCTTTTATAGTCCTCAGTATTATTTATTTGCGTGTTATCGGTGGAATGCGTCAATTGACAATTCTGTTCTCCGAAAAATGTGATAAGACCGTATGGCTTTATGTTATGAAATGAAGTATTAGTAACCTTAATACTTCAGTCCACTTATCCTGGCCTAATTAGTTACAACGATTATGGCAGTGCTATTCAATTTCCAGTTGAGCAGCAGCGTATTTGTTGAATTCTGCTTAGTTTGAAAGAGTTTGATGTCATTGCTAATGAGGGTTATTTAGGCGGGCATTTCTACCAACTTGGTTTATTTTTATGAGTTTCTAACCAAGAACGGAGTAGGGAAAGAAGATCTCTTTAAGTCTGGTAACTCTTTTCTCCCCTCAGAGCCCCTAGAGGAAGAAGCCACCCCTGACCATATAGGCCATGTACGGAGTAAGACCTTGCCCCCTCAGTCAGTGAATAAACACAAAGGTCTGCGTAAGCTGGGCACAATCAACTTGGAACGCCTGAAAAATGCCAAGGAACTGGCAGAGAAGGCTATCAAGGTGAGCTGGTTCCATGAACAGGGGCATATTTTTTGAGGCATATTTTTAAGGGGGGGGGGGGGGTCAATTCATTAGGAGCTGTATGGAATCTAGCAAATTTCCGACACGATATGGCAGATAAGTTATTTAGTTTCTTATTTTTAAACAATAACTGTCTCAAATGTGTCTTAGTTCCAGAACGTAATCTCAGTACATGTAGCTCATGAGGACTTAATTTGAGTATTATTAAGTAAAAATTGCATGATTGTAGTTATCCAGGTGTTAATATAAAACCTGAAAGAAATTTGCTAAAAATTATTTCAAAACTGTTCCGATTACTCGTCTTCATTCACATATTAACTTGTGTCACTGGTAACAAAGTTCAGAATGCGTATTGCTATGTCTGTGTTTTTCACCAGATATGTTTTCACAATTTCAGTAACTCCACCCGAGAAGGTCATTTCTTAAGATATATTTGCACAGTGATGAAATTAAATGCTTTTCAACTCATCAAAAATTAGTTTTTGACGTGTTCTGTTGTTATGATTTTTTCAGTATCGCAAAATCTTTACTATACACGGACCATATGCACAAGTGAGGGAATGCTTACGACAGCGTGGATGGGTGGAGAAGTTTTATCGTCTTCCGTCAACGGCCAAAGTTCAGGGCAAGAAGAAAAAGCGCCACTCCGCCAGTGATGATGATGATGATGACGATGATGATGATGATGGCGACGATGATGACGGTAAATTTAATGATGAGATTTGTGTGCCAAGTATAAGTTTACACTTAGTTACATACAGTACATGCCAAAGCACTATTACAAATTTTCTATATCATGACGGGTAATGTCCCATTAAGACTGGTCATTCTGCCAGCAATCAGCTGCCATGAAGGGGAATTTTGCTTGTGTTCAGTTGTTTAGACATGAAATTCCAGGTCATTTTTACCCGGTATTTTTGACTTATACTCTGTATGTTTGTTACGATTTAAGACTGCTTTATTTTATTTAATGTGCCAAGTACCAGCAGTGTTTAGAAATTCCAAAACTGAATGTTGGCACTCGTCCATTTAGTGAGATTTTCTGTGGTTGGTTGAAACGAATGCGGCGATGTGACGTTTCACTTATTAAAGTAATACATTAGTACCCAGCTGTGTCCATTAGTTTCAAGCACGGGAAAGCCTGGAAACTGCTGGTACGTTCTGAAAAACAGTACCTTAAGCTGCTTGGTAACACTGTGTTCGCATAGTCATTTGGAATTTTCTGTTGGATTTCAGATGTTGCGCAAGAACAAGAGAACAAAATTCCACCTTGGGAAGAAGAGGACGGTATATATGGTATAATGGTGCGTGACGTTTCTTATCTTGTTCGTAACTTTTTGAAACAATTATCATTCGGGTCTCAGTTAAAGTTACATTTAACACAATGCTTTTATTATTCTGTGTACAGCAGTATAAAAGTCTCATTTTTATGTTAAAAACTAACGCAGCATTTTTTTCCATTGCTAATCTCTTACACCACATATAAGATCTTTGTGAAATTTTGGCAGTGATATTCCTTTGAACGTGACAGCAGATGGTGACCTCTTTCTGATGAATCCGACTGCTGCTGTACCCCCTATTGGCAAATTTATTTTTATGTTTGCGAACAGATTTTCAAGAAATTTAGTAAACACATTTCTGTTGGGGTGTTGATTGCTTTTCTGTTCTCGGATGAGTTCAATGTACTCTGCGCCACCTAGTGACCATTTTTATGATACTAATAAACATCCCTAGAAGCATACCATTTGGGTGCAGTCATAAAGTTTTAAATTACACTTTAGGAAAGTGTCCCTTGATAATGAAGATAGGCAGTAACAAATTTTGACAAAATTGCTTGACTTTTTGTCAAAGTAGCAATTGTCGCCAACGTATGATTTAATTCTCTCAACAGTAGACTGCTTGAAAAGTCTTGTCTGCAGGACACTACCTGCATTATTTGTTAGTGCATCAATTAATTTATGTTTTTTTTTCAGTCGCGTATTGCTCGAAACAGTAATCCAACATTCATCTGGTCACTGCGTCGGGACACCCTTGATTTTCGTTACTTGCAGAAAGATCAAATTGTAAATCATTACTGCAGGGCTGGTTCTTTCACTACAAAGGTAAGTTTAAACATTCACAAAAGAGGTCAGTTTAAATATTTAACTACAAAGGTCAGTTTAAACATTTAACTACAGAGGTCAGCTTAAACATTTAACTACAGAGATGAGATTAAACATTTAGCTACGAAGGTGAGTTTAAACATTTCACCACAGAGGTAAGTTTAAACATTTAACTACAAAGGTGAGTTTAAACATTTAACTTTGAAGGTGAGTTTAAAAATTTCACTGCAGAGTTGAGTTTAAATATTTCAGTACAAAGGTGAGTTTAAACACATGCTCCTGTTCAAGAATGGAACACTGAAATGGGTTTAAAACAGTTGAATTCTTCTAGGGAAGTACAAGTCATGCATTTTACGATAATGCTTCCATGAGGCATTTCTAAATGTTATTTAAATCTTTAGTGCTACAAACAAGAATTTCCAAAAATTACAAATTTTCTTCTAGTCTAAAAAGCAATGAAATTTCAGAGAACAGTTTTTGTGTATTTCTCTAACAATGAATATATTTTTCCTTTCGATTTTCTTCATGGAAATTTTGACGTAGGTGGAACATTGATAGTTTGTTAACTTTAATTGTTTCCATGACTTCTGTAATTAGCTGATGATGAAAAGGTAATTTATTGGCTCGGCAAATAATTTTAAGGGCATTTTGCTTAGTGGATTGTCTCGTTTACAGTAACCATAGTATAGCAAACACAGGTATGTGGTATTGTTTTCAATTATATTGTAATATGTGGTATTTTGTATGTTTTCAATAGTAACGGTTTTGTACATTAGCCTTCACTCTCTGACATGCATCTGACAATCATGGCGGATGTTCCATTTAAACATGTCACAATTGATACTAGTTGGTATTCATCCAAGAGCGATTTGGGCTGGCAACAGCTCCTATGAATTGTTGCTTTTAATCACTCAGCTTTCATCCTTCAAACTCGACCTCTAGGTGGGGCTGTGCATCAACATGAGGAACGTGCCGTGGTACGAGAATGCCAACCCTGACCAGTTCTTTCCTCGTTGCTATCGTCTGAGTCATGAAGACGAGAAAATGACATTTATTGGTGAGTATGCAACTGCACTGTCTTGTCTGATAGCCATTATGTAAATGTATGCCTTTATTGCCCAGGTTCACTCTTCGTCAAACTTTGAAATTCTATTGAGTGCTACAAGGGCAGATAAAAATGGCCAACTTCCAGTACGATAAAATAAGTATGAGGAGCTTTTTTAAGTTGAAAGGTACACTTACAAGCTGCAGTTAGACAGGAACTGAGTATTAAATAGAAATGTTAATTTTGGTGACTCAATTTTTTGTAGGAAATGTGAAATTAAATCATAAAATTTTGACAGTCGTCATTGTGTGGGAAACGTGAAGCAAATCTTGTGCCCAATAGTTGCCAGACATTTTTATGTTATGAAGTTTCTGTGATCATAAGTTTCATTGTTTGACAACTAACATTTAATTTAGAAATACTTTTAAGAACTGTGATATTGATAACAAGAGTTTGCAGTTACCAATAAGTTTTTGTTTCTTTGATCTCTGACAAGTGAGATTAATGTAAGGGTTCTTGATTAACTTTTGAGTTTTTGACTATGCCTTTCCACTTTTTAATTACTTGACACGTTTGTCTTTTTATTCCTAAACAGGTTGTGCCCCTGCCAATGAAAAAACGTGATTGTCTATTTTTGATAGTTTTGTTATAAGTTCTGTTCTTCTATCATTTATGTCTCGTTTCTATTTCTTGCATTCTGTGTTTATTAGGACTCAACATGTTTGAGTTTTCTGTGCTGTGTGTAATCTTTGTGTAGTATGCATTTATACTTATGGACAAAGCATGGGGTCAGGGGTCATTTCCATGTAAGTGTTTGACTGTATGGTTAAACATAGAGGTATGTTGCAGACAGGCCTCTATCTTTTGGTGTTTCGACAGTCAGAAAGTAAGGTGAAATGTTATGACCCTCTGTCAAAGTGTAAATTACGTTAAACAAAATTATGCGCCTCAGGTCGCCACAGGAGAATTGGAATCACAAGATGTGAAAACTTGTTTTTCAGTTCACAAGATCTAGGGTGAAGGATATCTCGAAGCGTTTTGACAGTTTTGTGTGACTTATGGGTGCTCGTCACAATAAGTTTGTACCATTGACGTAATAATATACTCAAACTTGAACCTTGTTCTCTCGTTGTTGGTGACAGTTGCTCTTTCTGCTCTATGGAAATTGATACGCTCTTTTCTGCTGTTATCAGAATTTCAGTTTTAGAAAGCCCTTTTCGCTGAGTGTTGTCCAATTTTCAAATATCCCTTGTCATTTCATGTCTAATTGCATATATTGCAGACGACTTTAGGCTCACGGCTTGTATGAATGTACTCAAGTGGGTGAGGTTGAAACAAGAAGGTGGTCCTGAACCAGAGGAGCAGATGGATGAAGTCTGCACTCAGCCAGAGTGCACGAGGTCGCGACCTGGCACGACCTCGCCTAACAAGTGCACTCACATGGAGGAGAAGAGGAGTGAATCGGCCAGCATTGGTAGGTTAGCTAGGAATCTCGCCAAGAAGATTGTATGCAGTTTTTGAAAACTATTGATTTTGTAATGATTTTCTTAACAGTGTACTCATTCATATTCTGATAATCTACCAAACTTGACTAAGACAAAGCTTTAAGTGAGCTGTTTTAATACTGTACCTTTGTATTTCAAGTAATGCTCAATTGAGTGTAACAATATGTCTTGTTTCCGTACTGGAGTTAGGTAGGAGGTCTGGTAGTGCGTACTATCACATACAACTTTTGATTTACACTTATCTGCCCTGTGCCTTACTCGGGTTAGAAGGGATTTCTGTGCTTGGGAAAAATTGACAATTTGTTTTTGCTTGAGACCCTGCTCGATAAAAAATTGATCACCAGGTGGTCTAACCAACTTTTTGAGCCTTGCCTTAAGCAATAGTGAGGTGTTACCCTCTGTCACAGCGCCACCTATATTGAAAAGTGGTCCTGTGGAAACATGATGAACTACACTCAGAATTCCGTGTGTGGGCATCAATGCCTTGGTGGGAAGTATACCAGTCACATTACCACCACTTGCACTGTACTTATTTGGGCTTAAGCCACTGGATTGGGGTTCTCTTGATTTTATTTAGTTCGATCACTGCCCATTTTTATAAAATACAACAGTTACTATTCAAGTCAAAGGTGGTCACTATACTTGGCAACTGTAAACTGAAAGGGGTTTCCCAGATTTCAGCCAATGGGAATGACTGTTTTTTATGATGTCGGATTCATTACTTGAACCAATGAGAAACCATGTTAAACACCATTCAACAGTGCTACCTTTCATAGCACTGTGAAAGATTGTAATGAGCCACTAGATTATTCCATGCTAAAAATCACTCTTAAGCCAAGTAATGAACAGTTTGAGATGTATGATAAGTGGTCTAAATATGAAAATTTACCTCTACAACACTGAAATAAGTTTTCAATAAATTTCAGATACCATTTCGGAAAATGCTGTCACCTCCCCAGGCCGGAAAGGAAAGAAGAAGAAAGGGCAACCCTTGCCGGCCAGGACGCTGGAAATTGCTATTCAACAAATAGAGAAGTTTATTGACGAGAAAAGTGATGTATTTCTTGATACATTCATAGAGGTAATCTTGCTTATCGTGGTTACCGTGTAACTTGTTTTCATTTTAACCAGAGTTCATTCTTCTATGAGAATGTAAACAATTGAGTGACAGAAGCACTTTGATTACATAACGAGGGATTTAAAGACAACAGCAAGCCGAGTCGTCTCAGTTTCTGTAGTAGCTCGCAGTGTTTTAATTAATTAATCTAAAAGCAGTGGAGAGCATTAAGCATAGGGGATTAAAAACAAATATGTGAAAAAATGTGACCGTTTGCTACTCAGATATTGCGTTTGTGTCCTCTGGTGATTTTACAGTACATGTCAACAGTTACTAATGGTTTCCTGGTGAAGACAGCTAGTTTTATCAACAGCATAAATGACTGGTAATCACTGTTATGGCAGAAAATTGTAATTAGATAATGACTAGCTCCCTTCATTTTTGGGATTACTCCATGGATGAATATGGCTTCTGCTCGACAAGCGTCATGACGGGTTCTGGGCCATTTCGTCTAGATACGTTTGGCATGTACTGTGTGTCATGTATTTGTTGATTTTTGTTTCAGCCCAATTCTCTGAATGAGGAGGAGTGGAGCCAGTTTTTACAGTGGTACTACGCATTAGTGCAGTAAGTCTATCTCCTATTTCTGAAACGCCTCTTTTCCAAAGTTATTTTGCATAAAAAAACCTTAGGGACTCCTTTGGAGTAGAGGGGACTGCTTAGCAAATTTGTGTGAAGCTGAGTTGAAAGCATTAAACATCAACTGGAGTTCACTTGTTGACAGTTTTGCTAATAACAATCCAGCAATACCTTTATTGACAAGGGATTAATTGGGAAAATTTTTAAAAAGAAATTTGTTCAAGAATCAAGAATAAAGATTTTGGGGGATTTTTCTTCTCGACCTCTTTTAGAGATCTCTGGTAGTGATCATTTTTTTGATTAGATCACCAACAATAAGTACCACTGTGGAGGTCCTGCATGTAAGCAAAATTCAAGCAAAATTATATCAACTTAAGTTTTTTGTCAGACCAGCCTGTTTGCTTATTCGTCGCTACCTGTATCATGTTCCTGAAATCAAGATTTGTCAGTGGAAAGTGCTCCATTTTTTGTTTGCTCGATCTTTCACTGTCATCATAGACGGAGGTACTTTGTCAGTCTCACTACAATGGTTCCTTACTTTTTCCACATTAGATGTAATTATTAAATGAATAAAATGCATTTAGTAATGTCAAAGCTAACAAATGTTTGCTCCTGTGTCATTGCCTGAAAGAATTTTTTTTTGAAAAACTGAAGTAATTTGTGAATGCACAGCTTTCAATATTTTTCCCCCATAATGAAACTATGCGGTGACACGTTTTCATACCTCACTGCTTAGAAGAGCTAATTTCATAATGGGCTGTATTGCCTTGACTGATTCATGCCACAATTTCTTGTATTGAAAATGGAAGCATTCATGTGAATGACCCGTGTTTTGTTTTTAGTTGACCTGTTATTTAATGTTCATTATGGTACTGTGAAGTCTTTTATATCTTTGCTCACCCAGTGATGAAGCTGTGATACCTGGATGGAGTGAAAAAGTTGAAGAGGTCAACATGTTGCTGAATCGACTGAAGCCACTTGTGCCACAGATAGACCTAGATGGGATCAAAAATGTCTGGATTGTCAAGCCAGGTGCCAAATCTAGAGGTCGAGGTATGGAAGGAACTTGCTGTATACATGGCGTCATGTCGCTACCATGTTCCTCTATGTTCTTAATGCGCCTGTAATAGTCACTTATACAGGGGTCTCGTATTTTGAGAACCAGTTTTCTCTACTGAATAATGGGCATCAAACTGGTTCTCAAAGTCCAGAACCTCTGTCAGTGACTACTGCCAATGTACTAGTGGATGCCATTTTTATTTTAAATCAGTTTATGGCCACAATAAGATCAAAAACCGGACAATCGCCACACAAATAAAAAAGTTCATGTTCAATTCAACGTTTCGTGTTTTCATAAGACATCATCAGGATCATATTTACAACAATTTAGGACAACAAGTGCCAACATACAGCTCCGGTAACATTCGTAGAGTGAAGTGAGAGATACATAGAACACGCTCAGTAGCTGGTCATCACCATCTTTATTTGTGCGGCGATTGTCCGGTTTTTCATTTTTATTTTACATGTACCTTAATTGTCATGAGAGTGTCCACTGAAAGTGATCAATTGTTATTATAAAATAATTAGCTTCCTGAAAGTGAGAGCGGGGTAAAATGGTTTCACTGGCTGTTAACTATAGCGCTACTGATCTTCGTTGATGTTGGTTTATTTTTTATTGTCAAGTTTTGTTGTTATCCGCAGCTTGCAAATCCTGATTCTCAATAGAGCTCTTAGTTTTTTACCTAGTTAAGACATAATAAGATTTTGCTGTTAAGAGCATCAAGCATGAAGTTAGAGTTGGAAAGCTGGTACATGAGCTGACATTACGTATAGAACTGTCATTAGTAGACAGAATATAGACTTAATTAAACATTTTTGAGATGGATTTTTAGGAATTTTGCTTGTTAATGCAGTTCAGGCTTTTGTTTCAGGAATTTTCTGCTGTGATAGATTAGAAGATATGACAAAGTTGGTTAGCTCGTCCGTAGTTAGAAAGGATAGCAAGTTCGTAGTCCAGAAGTATATAGGTAGGTTCGCACAACGCAAAACTGAATTTGTTTAATTGTGAACAACTGAAGATTGTTTTCAAGGATTGGGATCAATAGTTGGTGACTGGAGCACTAAACGTTGAGGGAAAGGTCTTATACCCAGTTGACACTGAAGTTTGGTATCGATTTACTTTGAATCGATTTATCTCAATTGACTTAAGTCGATTCGTCTCCACATTTACACTGCAAAGACCAAACTGGTTTAGACACCTGTCAATAGCTTCCTTTTACAAATGGCGGGTAATTGAAATGTTCTCACATTGTTTACTTTTGAAAGTTTGTATTTTCTTTAGGGAATCTCATGTCTTTGGTGAGGTGATAGAAATGGAGGTTAAGGTTTTTGTAAAAATGTTTTACAAACTAGGTACGTGCAGGTATCTAGATTTGTACATGTGCGAGTATACCTCACTTCCCCCCGTCTGCGTCAAATCAATTTGATTGTATATTGACACTACACAAAATAGAAATCAATTTTCTTAATTTAGGTTAAATCGATTCAAAACCACATCCGCAAGTGGGTGCAGGTTGTATTGATTTGAACACAAACCAATTTTAAATCAATCTAAAATCATCTGTGTGAACATCACCATGCGGCACATTTTTTGTCAAGCACAAGACACTAACTTGCCTTGCAAGTAGGAATTTGTCTTAACTAAGAAAAAGTATATAAAACTCATTTTAACATTAATTACAGAATTTTAGTCGTATCTTCTTCAACATTCCCTCATAAGTCACCAAACTGTAGCCTTTGCTAAGTCGTTGATTCCTGCAAAAGATTTGACTTAGGCCTGCATTCCACTTGTGCGTGAACTAAACCACCCTGACTGTACCTTATCTGTTTTCAGAGCGCCCCCTGTTGATCTACAACACCAAGTTCGACATTCGTCAATGGTTCTTGGTGACTGACTGGAACCCTTTAACCTTCTGGTTCTACAAGGAGTGTTATCTGCGGTTCTGCACTCAACAGTTTACGCTGGACAACTTTGACGAGTGAGTCAAGTTCACTAACTGTTAGCCTCATTACTTTATTCACAAATAGTGCAAGTCATTTGCACATTAAATAACGATTTTCTCATGTGACATCTGAAGTAACTGAAGCTGTGTCACTAGATGGCGATAGTGTATTTGGTGGACCGCATTCAGCACCACCTACAGTACATGACTAATGTGGCTGAAACTTTGACTGCACAATGTTTTGCAATCACTTTTTATGAAACTGTTGTTTTTGTGCTCTACCAGTGGTGTTGAGTTGCATCCTATATGTTTAGTTTGTTTGGCGGGTTTAACTTGTGGAACCCTACTTAGTATCCTAGTGTCATGCCCAGAATACATGAAATTCTTGATATTCTGTGCAGTGTACTTAACACTCAGATTTTGTCAGGCAAATGAATCTCGAAACACGTATCTTCATAATCATGCTCATTCCTCAAGATGCTTTTAAATTAGTTTTTGTAGATTCTTTACCATGCTGTTTTCTGGTTTCATTATAATTTGTTTCGGCATTCGCCTCTTTTGTCGAAACCTCAAAAACTAACCTCTGATTTTCCACCCACAGGGGCTTGAGTAGGAAGGTCAAAGTTGAAGGTCAAGCTCAGACACTCTTTTTCATGTCCTAAGGAAGCTGACCAGTTGAAATCAGTACAGTGCTGCATTTGACTGCATTTTGGTTTTGTCAGTATATTGTTAATTTTGTCTGCTTATTTCCAGGTCTATTCATTTATCAAATAATGCAATTCAAAAGAACTATGACAATCAAAAGGACAGGCCATCGGAACTTCCTGTCGAGAACATGTGGTCGTCGGATGACTTCAGGGATTATCTCAGGCAAGTCGTGTGTCAGGAGTTACAAGTTTTCTATTTTTGGCGTGAAGAGTCGGCCGACAATTTTTTGTTTTTTCCAAAAGTATAAGAATTTAAAATTTTATGCACCAAATTTTGTAGGTTGGGCATCTTGTGTTACTCTGTAAATACCGGCATTCATTGACGTTGATGTTTTTATTTCATGCGAACTTTTTTACCTTTGCTCCAATAGGTCAAAAGGTCACCCTACTTTGTGGGAAGATGTCATCTACCCTGGAATGAAGAGAGCGATACAGTGTGCTTTGGCCGCTACTCAAGATATTATAGAGTTTAGAAAGGTATGGCCGTGTCCTGGGAATGTCTTCTACAGTAATTTGTAGGCATATCAGACAATTGGTACGAACAAATGTCGAATCATCCGCACAAACCACAGATTCGTATAATATGAATGAAAATGACTAATGATTTATTTGGATAATTCAGTGCTTGTGTGAATGTCAGTGGTAAGTGAGCATGATATTTTGTTTGTGCGCATGGTGTTACGGTTTGTATAGCCATGATTCAGTGGTCTGTGTAGATGACTACATTGCAGTGCGGAGGATTCAATGTCAACGCGTATGATTGGCCAGTACACCTAAGTGGCTCTTTGTAGTAAATGGACAAAACCCCATTTACCGGAGGTTGCTTTCTGTTCCTGGAAATTTTGCCTCCCTTTTAGTGTTCTAATATACTGGCCAATATAACATGGAGTGAAAAGAACATTGAAGCAAACGAAATTGTGATGGAGGAGTATTTAGTCAAAATAGCATAAAGGCCATCGGCCCCTGTACAAATACAATGACGATTAAGGCACCACTTTAAGTCATAAGAATCATGTCTTTACTGAGCATAGAACAGAGATCTGCAGATATTTCTAAGACTATTCTCGTCTCACTTGTAGTCATGAGCTTAATGGAATCTGAGAGCTGATTTTTGGAAGAAATGCTGTCCATAATTCTTAAATCTGAGTCACACATTTGGCACATATCAGAGTCACGTGATTGTGGTTAATAGGTAATGTTGACGAAGATGTTAATTAGCTAATGCTTGTTGCTATGGGAACATTTTTTTTTTCATCCATCGCCACACTTGAGGACTTAGGCAGTTCCTTAAGGGACGTAACATTAAAAATCTCTTGGCCAGTTCCTGCATATAGCTGCGAGCACTGCCCAGTGCTGTCAGTTGTATTGGCTTATTTGCATACTTTCAGCGGTTGTATTCATTTGCCCGGCACATTGTTTCATTTGGCTGCTATTTTTGGTGTATGTGAACCACCAAAAATGTCTGTAACAGGATAGCAGTGGCAGCAACCCTGCAATTACTGACTGCTCTTTGCAATCATGGTAATTTTTTGCTGTATGGTCAATGCATTTTGTTTTTGTTACCAACAAACTGCCATCCCAGTGACACTCGATGCGTTTCATTTCATTTGTAGCATGTCAAACATTGTAAAGGTTATTATAGTGTAATCGCTAACTTTACTTGCAGAATTCCTTCGAGCTCTACGGGGCTGACTTCATGTTGACGGAGGACTACCAGCCATGGCTGATTGAGATCAACTCTAGTCCCAGCATGTGTGCAAGTACAAAGGTCACAGCCAGGCTGTGTGGCGGCGTACTGGAGGATACTCTCAAAGGTGATTGTCAGTGCTACCGAGCCCATTTATTTTTTATGTGGTTGACATAATCCTTTGTTATGATTATTGAAAGCAGGAGAAATTTGCTGATGGACGGCAATTGCGCCAGTTAATTTCACATGGTTTCAGTCATGACTAGAAAGGAATTTACCAGGCAGTTACCAAGGGAAATCATGAATCATTATTACCAATAAGTTTTGTGTTAAAATGTATAAGTAGCTAATTTCTTAAAGGACTTGTTCTCATTAAAATGATACACTGTAGGCAAGAAATTCAATATCAGATATCAATATGGTGCACCAATTTTGCATATCAGAAGTAGCAGATCTGTTTCACTTACCACGGAGTCATTATTTGTTGTGTTTTTTGTTCTTTATTCACTTTACGTCTTAGCAACCCCATTATTTCATTATTTGGCTACAAACTGACTCTTCTTCTTCCTTTGTCAGTTGTCCTCGACAGGAGGGTTGACAGAAATGCTGACACAGGTCTGTTTGAACTTGCCTGCAAGCAGCCACAAGTCACTGTGCCTCCCTATATTGGCATTGATCTCACCATCACTGGATCGGCCTTGCACAAGCCAATGGACGCCCGACGCAAGTCGATTCTTGCCCGCAGCTCAGAGGTGCGAAATAATGAGAAAGAAGCTGCGGCGTCAACGAAGGGAAGCGAGACTTTGACAAAAACTAACACGGTTTCTAAAAATGACACTGCCGTGTTCAAAATGACTAAAGCCAAAAAAGATATACAAGACATAAGCAGGTCTATGAATGAAAATGGAAACAGTGGCGAGAGTCATCGAAAGAAGTCTGAAACGCAGGCAACTCCCTCGGTACCAGCTTCGACGCCCGTTCCTGCACCAGCGCCACCTATCAACCCAGAGAAGGGAATGAAAGTGGCACACAAAAAGCTGGCAAGAAAGTCGATGGACCACCACCCAAAAGGTAACTAAAGCTTATTGTGTGTTCTGCTATGATAATAATAAAACACATTGTTCTGTAACTCCTAATGTTAAGTCAGCCATATGCTGTAAGTTATCTGTTGACATAGTACGTGGCTATGCCCCCACATACTGAACTGCATGTTTTATGTTTCTACCCACCACAGAATGTGTAGTTACTAAGCTACCACAAGTCTGTCCTACATAACTCAAAATAACAAGCTTCTTCACAAATTGTAAAGCTTTGTAGTTAGTGATTATGCGGGAGCGTACCTTGTCAAAATAGACGTGATTTCTCCTGTTTTTTTTTTGTACTTTTCATTCATTGAAAGATTTTGTCTAAATTCATGTGTGCAACAAAATACAAAAGCCGCCTATAGTAATCAAATCACTTTAACCAAAGATTGACTTTGCTTGTCAACATTTTGGTAAGTGAGCAATGAAACAACGCAGAGTGGCGCTGACAGTCGGTACTTTGAGAGCTTCCAGAGATTTTATGAGGTCGTGAAGCTTTGCGCGATACCATCTCATGTGGTATACCACTGTCTATCTTCAATGCTCCAGAGATCACAAGTTACTGTCATGTATCTGCATTACGCCAATGAAAATCTGTTTGTCCTGTTAATGTCACATCTATGAATACACCGCATCTTAAGTAACAAATCTGTGTGAGACGAACTCTGATTAACCGAATTTTGTCTTGATTACTTTTGGTGGCTGCCTGTCCAGTTTTTAACAACTAGCCATCCATCATCGCTATAAAACAAAGGAAATTGATGACATCATGTTAATTAACTTGTCATGGAAACATGACAACTAACGAGTAGAAACAAATTATTAATGAAGTACTTTTACAGCAGATTATCATCCTGTTCTTTCTCCGTTATTTCATGATTGTACAATGAGAGAATAATTTTGACTTTCTCTTTCAATCTTCTCTGCCTTCTGTCTGTCTCTGTTTAGACTCTATTATCCCATTGATTACAGACTGACATATTGTTTGCCAGAGCCTTGACAGTTTTCTCTATGTAGCACCCTTTTGATGACAACATTTTTGGACCCGCATTGTGTTAAGTGTGCCAAATTTTTTTAACTGTCAGACTTTCCAATGTGAGGTTTTACAAACAAACCTGACGTGACGATTTTCAACTATTTCAAGTGAGGGTTGATCTGACCAATGGTATTTTGTTCACCTGTTCCAAGGAGTAATCCAAGATCTGTCATATACGTCCTTCTGTACTCTCCAAGGGTTTTGTTCTGTAGCGCTAGTCACTCGCGGGGCACTTCCTGTAAGAAATATTGTCTGACGGAATGGAAATAGTGTGCTTACATTATTCCAACCTTGCTGAACTATCACTTTTGTGGAGCCCATTTCTCTAATAAAGTCTCTTGCTTATACTTTTGGCAATCATGCCACCTTGTGTGATCTTTTCAAACTCACAAGAAACTCGCCTTACAGAATGCATCCTTGTTTCTCCTGTGTCTTTTCATTGTTCTATGACTTTACCACTGTCTGTCCATTGGCACAACAAGTATTTCACTACCACCGAAGGATCAACAACACTGTTTAAGTCCAACCATGAAATCTTCATAAAATTTCTGAATGTCTTGTCAGAAAGGGTCTGTAACGTGATCAACTAAAACATTTATCTTTAAGCATATTCTTGAATGTGCACTTAGTGATCTTTCACAGGAAACCTAAATTCATTGTCCACTGCATTCTTGTGAAAAATGTGCAACTACAAAAACTGTGATTTTTACAAACTTTCAGGTTTGTCAAAAGTTACACAAAATATACCATAGGTGGCAGTGATGCTTGTGTTTGTTTAACATCCCACAATTTACTTGTAACATTGCTGTAACTGTTCACATTGTCCATTTTCTCAGACTGTGCAAACATTTCACTTGTACACAATATGGCTAGGATCACTGCTGTTATGGACAGACTGCAAATTTCGGTTGATAGGACTTACAGCTGGTTCTGCTTTACCTCGGTTCCATCGGAATAATTTTCTAATGGTTCTTGAAGCGACTGCAAAACGTGGAATCGGAATTCACCGGTGTCGTACCTCAAAAACTGTTTTTTGAACCCTGGAAATAAATTAGTGGCACTGGGTCTCAGAACTTGTTTTGCCAAGCTGTGTGCTGTGATGTCATTAAAGTTTGGATACTGCACAATATATATCTAAAACTTAATGATATCAGCACAGTTATTACATATGGAGGACACTATGTTTGTTGCTCCCACAAGTATCTGTTTGCACACTCTATCTCTCTCTTCTAATTCTCCCAACTGTCGTGTCTCTTGTCAAGCCTTTGTGTGGAACTACCAAAGCCTCCTCTTTGACACCGTACCGTGGAAAGCTTTGGTCATCTACGGCAGAGGACCCACCAAGAAAACCATGAGAGGTCAAAAGTGTTAAACATGATTGATCGGATTATTGACACGGTGAGATGCTTCGTTGAGAGGCTCTTGGTGTTTTTATGAAAGAACATTTCAACGCTATGTGGATCCCTTATCACCCACCCACGCCATCTTGAGTGAAGGTCTTGTTAATGAATTTAAGTGTTGCAACTGTGGAGGGTCAATGACTCCGCTTACCAGCAAATGAGCTTCACATGGGAATTGAAAATTGCGTGACTTTTGAAAAACTTGGATGCTGGTATTTAGTGTTTTCTGCAAATAATGGTTTTAATTGTTCATCTTCAAAATGGAGAATTGTCAAGCTTTCAGAGTTTAACTTCCATCAAAATTTTATTTCATCTCAAACGGCTAATAGTTTTTACTGTAATTGTGGCCAGTTAAGTGTCTCATCGCTTGGCAGTTTCATAAACAAGCTGTAAATTCATGTGGTAGTTCGACTTCATCTTCACTAATGTCTTGGAAATGCATGTTTATCTTCTCACGTCCAGACTTGGACAAAACTTGTGTATCTGTGCAGTGAACACATTGACACACGTGCGTGTATTCAAAACCTAGGCAATGCTAGTTTAGGACACTTGCAATAGATGGCGATACCAGCATTACAGTTTCCCATCTCAGCATTAGTTCCCAATCAGATTTTTAGAGTTTACTGACCTGAAATGGATTCTGAATCCAAATATAATTACATTCAATGTTCGTGACGAGGCTGAAAATTAAGGTGGTTCAGTGCAGTTTCAATTTATAGTTAAATGATTAAGACTAAGTTTAATGTTTTACATTTTTGTCTTTGCCTTCAACAAATCTTCAAAAAGTGTGGGTCACTGACTTTTACGGCCACGTAAACAGAGTTTGGTGAAGATGATGGAGTCTTGGGAGGTCACGGACCTCTAATTAAATTAATAACTGAAATCCTTTGAAAAAATAGTTCATTGCACGATTTCAGTTTTTTGCTTTAACGACTTTAATATATTTCATGGTTTATTGATTTTCTCGCGTCCGCAAAAATAAGCATTTTTTTCTAGATTTTGAGAATGGCGATTTTTTGCGTTTTGGACGTATAAACTAAAAGCCCCTTACCCTACCCTGTAAACAAACCAAGTAGAGGATAGTATATCAAAGCAGGCAAAACATGCCAATTTGTGAAACAAATATTTCAGAGGAAAGAAACATTCAGTATCCAGACGTTAAAAATGAATATGGACAGATTCCTTGAGGATATCTGACAAGAAATTAAGGGAAGCAAGTTTCCTAATCCTCGGTCCTTATATAACCTAATGATATTAACAGTTAAAGTTGGTCTGCTAGATTACCTTTTTGATTTCCTAGATCTTTGGAGACCTCTCATCTCCTTTGATGGGTTGTTGAGTGTGAGGAATTTTTACTGTTGATATCATGAACAGTCCTGTATGGCTCATGGTCTACATTTTATTATATAACTTAATATTACTCTCGGAATCAGTCTGTTTCTATTCTAAAACACAGCGTTGACTCAGTGTACTGATTAAAGGTACATTATTGGGTAATTTTTCTGAAATGAGCCGCAAACTCGCTACCTCTGCTGCCTATTCTCTCCACCACTGAGCTAAACCCCAAACGTTATTTTGAACGTTTTTAAATAGTAGACACCAGCCTTGGTTTCAGCGAGCGTCTGGCTGGCAACGACGATACTTGGTGATTTGTTGTAAAGTCAAAAACATTTTTGTTGTTTTGTAATTGCTCAGGTCAAAGGTCATAACTTCAGCAATAATCCCCAAAGTGCATTTTTTGTCCTTAAACTGACGTCTGTTTAACTGCTGTGATTAATAATATCTGTGGTCTGTAGCTTTATACCGCGTCTTAAGAAATTTATGTAATAATTGAACGAACCCATTTCAGTTGTGTTTATCAGGGTTCCATATAGCCTTGAAATTCCGGCACAAGAGCTGCATGATACCAACAACACGAATGAGACATTCATCGTGACATTCGTGATTGCAAAACAACAACATGATGTATAGTCCCTGTAACTCTTTTATAAACAAAATTTAGAGTGTTGTTATAGATTCATACAAACAACACGCGATATTCTCTATATGGTCAAGTGTTTTTCTCTTTTGCTCTCTGTCCTTTTTTCTTCTTAGACATTGTGTTGTATTTTCTTGCCACCTCTAATTATTTTAAAGTTGCATTTCGCAGGTGGCTTAAAACAAAAATCGCATTGGGTATTTTACTATAATTGGTCTTACATTATTCCTTATTGGGATAGGATTCTAGTTACGTTATCAACTCAAGCCACAGACGTTGTGTACTAGGACCTTTTGTGAATTGAGTTGGAATTGTGAAGTCTTAAGTGTTTTCGTGAGTTGCTGATGGCTTCTGTGTTCATTTTGGTTGTGGAAAGAAAATCCTACCATGGTAAAGAATATTATGAGACCGGTTTGACGAGAGTGAAAGGCCTATTTTAATGTTCGTTTTTAGCCAGCTAGACCTGATGAAATGCATCTTTAAGTGGACACAACAGTAACAGTTAGTGGTTGTTGTGAAAATGTTGAAACTTATCACAACAAACAGGTTGCAGATTTCCACCCTCATGCTATTTCAAGCTAATCTGTTGTGCGTGTAAGCTGTAGTTGTCTTCTAGAAGTTGGTAGTTGTCTTCTAGAAGTTGGGGTGTTCATGAGATCACTGATCTATTTTAGGGCGTTGCCGTGGCAGATGTACGTACCCAGTATATCATCGTAAACCATTTTACTTAGTCTAGCTACGATAGTTAAACAATAGGGTCAAATCGGCATTAGGAAGGGCTTCAGCATGGAAAAGTATTGCAGTAGGTATTTAGGTTACCGCCTCATGTTTTAGGTTAAACGACTTTCATTTTTTGTTATGAGTATTCATGATGCGTTCATGTAGTCTGACCTTTGACCAAAACCAACTACCTCACTGTGCCATTATGGGTAACACAACAGTTGGTCACGTGATATTTGCAGGGTTCCGTCTGTACAAACATGCCATCAAAACAACGATTGTGCACATTTCACCAGTTTATTAATTAACCAAATGTTTTGAGTTTTGATATTTGAATACACGGACTTATATTCCGTGACAAGTGAAATGAAGTAGAAAACGTAAAACTTGGTAGAAAATACCTAGATTGAATTAACTAGTCATACTTTGTATGACCTGTACGTAAGGGATACGGTGAAATTCTTCAATTTGGAACAAATATAATCGCAAAAGTTGCCACATCTCTATTTTTCAGAAGCTTACCACATTGTTGCAAATGCTCAAAATTCTACCAAATGTAGTTTGCAAATAGCTACACTATACAAACCATAAAAACCAAAATAAATTTTCCTGAAAATTCATCTTTGTTGAAAAAATTAACAAAATGAAATTTCACCTGTCCACCATATTATGACCCAAACTGAAGAATTTTTACCGTAAGTAGTGTATGAAAAGTTCGTTTTTCTACAAAAATTGATAATCTAATTGAATATCATCAGGACAAAGTTTCTGGAGGGAAATTTTAGTACTCTCATTAATTTTTTGCAGATATAAAGTACGTAAAACCAGTTAGCCATGTCAAAGTTGTTCACATGATGCTTAAGGAAATGTGAAATTTTACTTGTAGCATTTTATTAAAAATTCTGCTGAATCACAGTAAATTTTTAGTACTTGAAAAAAAAAGGTATCTCAAATCCTGAAAATCTTTATTTCTATTATTTGTAGTGTATTAAAAGTATACGGCATGCCTCTGTTATGCATAAAACAACCTTTTAGAACATTTTTGTTCATTTTGATTTTGGTGTCTATTCTTCCAGTTAATTTTAGAACTCATAATTATTACATTTAATAATTTGATGTAAGTACTTAGTTCTGAATTTTAATTTTAGTTGCTGTCCATTTACAATTGTACATTGTACATTATTGGGTAATGGTCTGATATAACGTGCCCAAATTTTGAGAACCAGTTTTCCCCACTAAATAACGGGCATCAAACTGGTTCTCAAAATGCGGGCACGTTATATCAGACAATTGCCATTATTGTCCCTTAACACAATATTGTTGTTAGGCAAATTAATGTTGCGGCCAGACTTAAATTTCTTTGAAGGTATCCATGAAACTGAACAACAGGATGTACCTTGTCTTCTTAAAAACATTCACGTGTCCAGAACTGTTAGCACTCAGACAACACTGTTAAGAAGTGCAAAGTATCTTATGAAAGTAGGATAACCATCCATAAGTTAATTGGCTTTCTTACTGACCCTGGGTATCAACACTGTCTAGCAATTTATCCCTTGTTGCTTAGTAACTTAATTTTGAGGTTAATTTAAAAAGCTGCTTCAGCTGTTTTGAAACCTACTTAGCTGAGTCACTTTGTCTCTGTGATAGTCAATTCAAATCAATTTACAAATTGACATATTTAGTGAAAATTATCGATTCTGTTATTAATAATTACATAAATGATACCATATGTGAGTACTTAGGCCCTGTGTCCTTATATGTGAAACATTTTTTTGAAAAAGTAGCTTTTACTCAAGTGTTTCGCATGCACCAAAGCAAATCACTTGTGAGGGTAGGGCCTATCTCTTGCATATGTACACGTCTTATGGTTATATAAGTCCTCATTGACCAGTCTGCGTATCGTTTATTTTTTATTAGAGTCTATTTTACCTGGGTTGAGGTACATTACTGAGTAAAACACAAAGTGGGAGGTAAAAATGTCATTTATAATAATGTGCTATGCACAAAAAATATAATTTTTTTAGAAAAACAAGAGATGTTTTTTTGCCAAGTAGGGCAACAGATGAAGGTATGCTATTTAACAAAGGAATGAAAACTGAACAAGTTAAATGTAGTTAATAGTTATTTAGTTAAAATTGAGATGTTCTTCTCAGTTTAGCTGCCTCGTTTGTAAAATATGCCTCTATTTTAGGAAGGTTTTTAGATATAACTGAATATAACTGGCTTGATTAATAACAGTTAATTTCTCAGTTTTTTAATTTATTTATGATTTTTGTTAGGTTATTATGTGTTGTCTTGTGTTGCTGCAGCTGAGTGCCTGTTTCAAACGAGGAAATAAAAAAATGTCAAAATAATTTGTGAGATCAAAAATTAATCACATTTCACTTGGTCCAATCTTTAATTTAGAATACAATATCGCAGAAGATTTGTATATTGTGAAATTTGTCAAAAAATACTAACTTTTAGTAAGTAGTGAAGGATAAGCAGCTCAATAGTTGTTGGCACGGCATAAAGCCACAAAACTCATTACAGCTGAATTTTTCATTTCAAAAACCAACTTTTTAATTAGACCACATTATTCCTTAACACCAACTTTTTCTTGTCAAGTTCTTGTGAAGAAAAAAAAATTGTTTTTGCTTTGGGCTGAGATCAAGACCTTGGCCTTTGTGGTATTTATCCACTGATACCACAAGAAGTGGTATGGCAATTTGTAAGTTAGAATGTCAACTGATTTTCTACCAAAACAAACATAATTACTCTGCGCGTGTAAGCGCAGAGTACTGTTGTTCCTGGGTTTTCTTCAATTTTATTCTTATTCTTATTCTTATTCTTATTCTTCTTCTTATTCTTCTTCCAACCAACTTTGAGGCTTAATAACTCCAAATTGGGTGCAGGTACGGTCTTTAAATTCAGCATATGACTTTTTGACAGTATATAAATTTTGACTGGTTATATAATCATATTCCATATTGCACCGGAAGAGGTCGTTTGATGCAATTTTCAAAATGCTACTCCTTCAGTTTTAAAGCTATCTTTTTCAAATTCGATGCATAGGTATAAGTCAACATGACAATTTAAAAAATTACTTTTCTAAGTAATCGGGTCATCCAATCAGGTGAAATAGGTCAAAGGTCATTAGGTGCAAACTAAAATTTTGAGCTAGACACCTCAAATTGACAGGTCTGATTGCCACAGGTAAATCAAATCGGAATCCAAAGTTTCAGGTCATTTAGTGCAAACATGGGGTCATTAGGTGCATTTTTCTTCTGAAAATTTGACCTTTTCAATCAGCAAGTATTCTGATGTGTCAATCGTTAGACAACTGTGATTCTCAGCGTTAAACACATTTTCCATGGGCTTTGCAATAATTCTCCTAAAGATGCTTAAAATGCACCGGATAAGGTCAATTAGTGCAAAGGTCATGTAACGTTCAAAATGTTTTTCAAGGAATTCTTTTCAATTTCAGCACACTGGTGTAAGTCAACTTGCCAAATGAATACCCGACTTTACTTTGCAATAGGCCTAACCAATCAGAAAAAATAGGTCAAAGGTCATTGAGTGCAAACTAAAATTTTGAGCTAGAGACTTCAGAATTACGTGTCTGTTTACTAAGTGCGATTGAGTTTGAATTCTAAATTTTCAGGTCATTTGGTGCACCCATGGGTCATTAGGTGCATTTTTCTTCTGAAAGTGTGACCACTTCATTCATCTTGTATTCTGAAGTGCTTAAAGTAAAGCATTTGTGATTATTAACATTAACCACACTTTTAATCGAGTTAACAATTACTACCTCATCGGGGCTCATAATGCACCGGAAGAGGTCAATTAGTGGAAAGGTCATCAAAAAATTAATATGTAATTTCTCCTACATTTTTAAAGAATTCCTTTTCATATTGGTAAACGGGTTGCTGTCAGTAACTTCCCATAATAATTCCAGTAATACGCACGCGCAGAGTCCGTTATTGTCACGCCTTGACAATAATCTTTCTAGTTTCTGGAATGTTGTTATTTGGAAGTTGTCATCTTATCTTTATATGTTCACCATTATTCTTCTTTAGGGAAGACAACACAAATAGTGTTGACTAATCCATGGCTGAGTAACTCATGCTCAAAATGTGGTTGTGGACTCAGTCTTCGGCTCAGCACAGAAATGTACAATTGTCAATGTAGAAAGGACGGAATTCGCTATGATATGGGAGAAGAGAGGCAGCGGCCGAAAACCCCCTCCATGATCACGGCGCACGTGAGACAGCACGGTTTCACTGTAGGCTCAAGTTCTGGGCAATCAGTGAACCAGTTTGCACGAAGCCGCGTGATACAAGCACTTGTGAATAGTCGAGAGTTTGACAAGAGGACTCTCACCAGGACATCAGACAGTTTGTCACATCATTTTTCTAATGGAGCTTTCTCCAACCACCACTTGCCTCGACTCAGTAAACGATTTACAAGTAATAAAAAGAATCCTCGAGTTAATGCACCGAAGATGTTTGTCGTATCCAATAGTTACGTGACGTAAGTCTTTGCAGGCACTTGGCGTTGCTGCGCCATCTGTGTTTGTATTAACTTGTGAAAATGGAAGTTGATGAAACTATAAATCCATTAATGTAGACCTCCAATTGGTTTTTTAATTTGACAAATCAAATAGGTGAGGGTCGTGTATTGGGTCACGTCAAACAGTTCTTTGATACAAGTTTATTTAGTTTAATGAGTTTGTTTAGTCTATTTACTGTGATATTGAAGCATGAACAAAGTTTTATTAATCCAAAAATAACATGTATGTGCCCCATTGCGACCACAAGTGTGGTCTTGCCTTAGTTTTTGACATTCACCAATGTGAGACGGGATGTCCTACCATAATTGCCATATTGCTAAAGCAGTGCTCAATGTAGCTTTAAATAATTCTGTGGCTTCCATGTGGAATACCCATTTTTTACACATAACAAATATTGCATTGGGTACTTTTGCGCATATATTTTTTGTCAAAGGCTATCGTATGTTTACTTTATAAATATCAAGTTCTAGTTGAGTAGTGACTGTGAGTTCATTCCCAGGTAAACTATGAGTCTTCAAATATCAGTTTCTAAACAGCATTTCACTGCAGGAAATTGATACAAATATCTCACATAACTGATGTGTGGAAATTTGATATTGATTTCAAGTTATTTGCTAAGCTTATTGTACAATTTGTTAAATGGTGTTTTCAAACTGAATTCTATTCCTGTTTTTGATCCTCATTCTCAAAAAAATAACATAGTGTATATGGCTGATTTTTCTGAGCTCATGAAGACCTGAGGGCATTTGTTATCTTAGCATTTTATACACTCATCAGATCTAGGAAGCGTAGGATAGACCCTTTAACCACGGCAAATTAAGAAAGGACCTTGTAGTTATGTGAAAGGCTGTTAGCAGATCAAAGGCCTATATTTGAGCATTGTCTTGAAGCGCCCTCTTGTGAGGAGATTGACAGCCCTCTGATAACTAAAAACTAATGAATTATGTCATAAGTTGGTATGTGTCATTACTAATTATTGGGATATTGTTAACGATGTTACAGAAGTAATTATCAGAGCTTGAGTGTGAATCTCTGCATAGGGCTGTTGGGAAATTTTTAAGCTATGCATTAATTTTGTTAAAGTTCACTGAACTAGTTTTTGCAGCACTTTGTAAATCCCTTGTTGCGTAGTTTATGGTGGAATCATTTCACTGAAATTTAGGTCAATTTAGGCAGGCCTAATAACCATGTAAAACATGTTTTTAGGTTAGTTGACCTGTTTCTGGTTGTTTTATAGTTGTCTAAACAGTCTAGCAAATGTA
Organism: Phoronis australis; assembly: GCA_002633005.1. NCBI lineage: Eukaryota > Metazoa > Phoronida > Phoronidae > Phoronis > Phoronis australis. The sequence continues at coordinate 61,940 of NMRA01000029.1, read as the reverse complement.
GTGTTAAAAACATTGAATATTGCTGTGGGAAAAGCAAAACAACTCAAGCTCAGTTCAAATCACATGACCTCAGGTGCATCCAATTTTTTGTTCCAGGTAAATCTTCACCTATTTTGTGCACAATCTGTCAGAAATGCAGAATTTTATAGTGTCAAATTTCTCAGCAAGAATTACGTTACGAAATTCACCTGTAAGGATAGAGATTGTACAGCTGCTGCAAAACAACACCCAGTCATCAGCCTTTGAAAGTAAAAAAGTGGTAGTATTGGATATTATTTAGAATAGCAGTTCTAGTAAGTGAAATTACCATGTCTGTTATGTTTTTTTGTGAGGTTAACAGACATTGTTGACTCAGACGCCATTGGTGTTAGGGCTGAACTAGCTTCATGGGAGTGGTGACTAAGATTATTAGTCTTAAGAACTGTGAAATTGGATTTTTCAAATAATTTTACGTGTGCAAAATGAGATGAAGGAGTGATGTGCTAAAAGAAATCAATTCCTTTAAAGCTGTGTATGGTAGTGACATTAGTCTGCCATGATTGTGATATGGGTGGGGAGTTGCTCTTGTGGCACTGTGTGAATGCAATCCACCCCAACTCCCATGTGATGCCTACAAGGAAAACGTACAATGGGAGCTGTCTTCAAGAGTGTGTCTTTTTAGACACCTATGGCATAAACACCCTCTTATGGCTTGTTGGTCTTACCCCATACTGATGGCTGGGTCGTTAAGTCTAAAGTAGCAACTGGAATAAAAAGAACTGCTCATGACTTTTGTGAATACAACATCTACACATTGACCCAAAAACCTGATCTCATAAAAATTTTAAATAATCTTATATGAGTCAATTTGTCTCTGATATCCAACATTTTCTACCTGGAATAAAACACGCTTGTATGTATGTATATGCAATTGCATGCTCCCTTCTGAAGAATGATGAAGTAATTATGTGTCACCTAAATGTACATGTTGAACATGTTTATTTATTTTGTCTCAGCTTTGGGGAAAGTTTATGCAAGCATCAAGTCTCTTGCTATATGGTGTTATGGGGAGATTTCGAAAATAGTCTGGTGCATTTGGTTTTATTTGATTTAGGTTGTACATAGTTTGTTATGACATTGTACCTGTTTCGTTTTGTATAGAGTTTTATATAGTTTTCGAGTTTTGTTTTGTTTTGGAGTGCTCGACTTTTGGTCATTTATAGAACGTTGTGAACATGTTGGTAGGTTTGAGTTGTACTATGTTATGAATGAATTTGATATACATTTAAAATTCATACATTTTAAAAGGTGAACCAATCTTGCTTATAAGTTTCACTGAATCTTATTTAGGCAGTTACAATTTGACGAAGACAAACTGTTTTGTTGCTCATTACAGGGCTTGGAATTCTTTTAAGAGGATTTCCTTTTTTGGTTTGATTTTCTCTTATTTGATTTCCATTTTCCTACTTTTTCGTCACTTTTTTGTCATTATTTTGACTTTATTCATGCAAAAACGTCTATTTCAGTTAAATTGTACGACACAAAAATATTTCTATCACACAAGTCTATTTGTGGAACGATACATCACCTAGAAAATTTTCCTCTTTTTTTGTCGTTGATTATTGCAAGCCCTGCAATTGAAGATCACGTCTTAGATTTATATTTGGTACGAATGAACTCCAGTGATGTTTTCTGAATGGAATCTGTAAAACGGCGAGTCCTCACCCATCTGCTTGCGATCACGTTTAAATAAACGTTTCTTTGTATTATACTCTCGTTTTCTTCTCAAAAATCTGGGTTGGAAATCCAATATTCGTAATCGAACCTGCATGTGCTCTTGATATTTTACTTAACTGTTTCGACTCGACGGATAGTGAATCTTTGGTTTTGCTCTTGTTGTACGTTATGGTTTATGCAGGCGTATAACTAATTCATTTTTGTTTTTGATGACCCGAGTTAAAATCGAGTTTTAAGTCGAGTTTTCTGTTTGGAGCCTTGGGTCTAGAGTAATCAGCTGCGGTTTTGGGCACGTATTCTACGCCATTTAAATCCCGGAAGCTGTAGCATACTGCAACTAAATACCTCAAGGCTATGTAGATCCATATCGGCAAGTCTGTGTATCTACTATACTGACCTCTTAACTCGGTAAAAGTATTAAATTTTCTGGGGACAGAAAGCCTGTAAAACTTGATTTTGAAAACAATTCCAAACAGAGGTTGGAGACCACCGCATAAAACATAGGATGTGAAAGCTGTATGTGAATCCGAACAGCCATTTCTGAGATATGATGTTCCGAAGTTAAGAAACAAGATTTGACATTTTTATGAGGTTCTTTATAAACTTAGAGAAACTCTTAAAACTCGAGATTCCAGAGACTCGGGTGTCATCGGGTAGAAAGTGAAACCCACAAGAAGCACTCGCTGGTTCCCTGCGTGCTTAGCCCAGCCAGCACGCGTGCTGGCGCGGCTACCGCCCCATCTAGCGGCACGCAGGGAACCAGCGAGACAAGAAGCAGTGAGTCGTCTCTGGCTTAAGGACATAGTCGTCAGTCTCTTGTCGTCGGCAAGGGCGGTTTGGTACCATCCATTACATGGAAGGTGAGGACGGGAGAGGAAAGATGTGGAAATCCGGAGATTCTTGTGGATTGAGAAGAGAAGCTCTGTGCTACAACTTCACTGAGGCATAACATCGTCTTGTGGTAAGTCACGGCGAGGGTGGTAGTCTTGGTAGAACTAAAGGTGTCGTGATCATCGGGATCCAAGAAGCCCGGAAAAGCTTCGAAATACAGCGAGTTCAAAAACTAGTGTTTGGAGCAATCCGTGGAAGTGATTCTGTTTTCTGGCTGAAGGAGGCGCTAGAGGTTTTGTGGCATCAAGCATTTGGAAGATGTCAAGAATGTTGGGAATTTCACTAATTCGAGTATTCTAAGATTTCGTCAACAGCAGCGGCAACGGAATCCGCATCATGATGGTTGGGATTGCAGAAGGCCAAACAGTGACGTAATCTAGTGCCAAGTTTTCTTTCGAGACGAGTGACCCTAGTTTTGCGCACTAAGGTCGGGTATGATCAGCCTTGGCTGACGTCAGCCTGGTCCCTCAGCGGGAGACACGTGCGTCTCAGAAGTACGATTTTGTCATGACTGTCCATTACTAAATTTTAAATTGGCGCTTTCACAGACGCGATAAAGTTGTTTTTGCCTCCGTCTAACGGAGAGACGTTCCAGCAGAGCTAGAACCAGAAATGTTTATTATATGTAAGCCTTGGCCTCATAATACAATTTACATTACAACTTTACAGTGATAAAATTCCAGCTGTTTGCACTGTTGATCTTGAAATATATAGCGCTGCGGCCAGGCTTTTTAGTTCACAAAGATTATGGCTTCAAAATAATCTAACTACTCTGGCAGCATCTGGGATATTCGTCACCAAATTTCTGCGCACATCACCTAGGACTGGGAAGTGACACATAAAATGAATCTTGTTTTCAATTTGACCAGCACTGCATATTCCACAAATTCTCTCATCCTCTTTTGGACCTGCGTGCCGTCCTGTTTCAATGTAAAACTTGAGCATTGAGCATCTAAAACAAGGGGTCTAATAAGTACAGATATTTTTCACACTATAGTTCCGTTTTGAGAATACAGTAGAGTTGACATTTAGTCGAATTATTGATAACAGAGTGCTCAGTAAGCTCTGACGAATTTCTGAAAGAAATAAATCTACGTCACCCTGCCAGTATACCTCTCAAAACCCGGATGTATACGGTACCATATTTAAATTTTTATCAAATTTAATGCTTTTCGAGCTTGTACTGCAAGAACTTTGCAGACTTGACAGGCTTGACTCCAATTGAGACGACAGGGGAATTTAACACATGCACGTATTTTTAACACGGTTTGGCTTCAATTAATTTATCGCCAAAGTACTACGATTTTCGTGTGTACAGACGGCACCACCAGTGACGCTTGAAAGCGAGGACATTAGTTTTTCTAGATTCACTGTAAGACGCGGGTTTTTACAAAATCCTCCAAGTGCGTTAAGTTTTCGTTACAGCTCAATTGTAGTGTCCCCAATCAACACAAGATCATTACGAAGACACAGAGGCGACCGTAGAAATTAAAATTGCCACTAGGGGGGGGACAGGGGTAGTCGGATCGGCCCGAAATTCGTCGTCATCCGTCGTCAGCTTAATATTGTTGCTGGTATTTTTTGTCCTGGAGGCAAACTTCTCTTTCCTGAGTTATTACCATCGTCTAAATCTCCAAGACCTAACAAGGTCGGAGACCACATCTGTTGAAACTATGGACACGAGGATGAAAAAAATCTTTCCCTTACGTCCATGGAGTTACGTTGAAGTGAGGTCTCGAGATAATCCATCAACTTGTCAGTGTCTGCAATAGATTACTTATCGATTAAATTGTATCGTGGAATAAGACGCCAAACCCGAATAATAAAAGTCAACAATTTGTTTGACTAATATCATGCTTCGGTCTTTTGGTGTTTCTAGTCCATTACTAGTAGCCAAACCGAAATTAATTGATTGTTTCTGCGTCTAGACACGCTGCCGCAAAATTTTTTTATACATTCCAGAGGTCTTGTCATGGCTTTCAAAGAGGCCACTTACTATTATGAAACTGGTCTCGATTTGTTCCTTAGTCAAATCGCAAATAGTTTCAGGGCATTAAAGGACCCGAGATCGGGCTCTGCGAGTTGCTTTATCGCGACATGTCAATTTGTGCGCTGAGCATAGTCTCAACAAATAACGAACTGTGAGATTCTTTGCAAAGCCAAACCCCATTTCGGCGTCTGAGTTAGGAACAAATCGAGCCCAGTTTTATAGCGGTAAGTGATGTAAATTAAGAGTTTGCTTCTTGGACGGATCAAATTTATTGAACTAAATCTAACCGTAGACGGAGAGATGTAGTATTAGTCTCGTGCACTTCATGCTTTCATGTTTTTACACGAAAAACCAATCGGCCTCATAAAAATACACTCAGCAAAGTGCAAGTTATTGTGGCGCGAGAGGCAAGGTTAAATGGAGGTTACAACCCCCTGACGTCGCTTGCGAGGAGCATATTTTAGAGTCTGGATGTCACGTCATGAGGATGCAAGCTATGAATATGTCGTTCCTTGACAATTTTACGGGAGATTTGTCGGATATACATTTGCAATGAATTGTGGAACACCGGGTTCCAAGCAGCATGAAACCAGAGAAAAAGTGATGGGAAGGAAATGTACATTCCACTATTTTTAACCATAAGAATGTCTATTGCTGATGTCATCCTCGGAGTATTATCCCAATGTGACTAGGAAGGAATCAAGCTTGAATATTGCAGGGTTTCCGATTTAGCCTCATTGAGAGACACTGCTACTGCAAAAGTACACATTACTTTTGCAGAAAATGATCATTATAACCTGCGTGTACTCTTGATTTGATAAAGCTCTTTGTAGCTCTTTGTCACAAAGTTCGTCAAAGCGTGGGGTGAATTGAGAGAAGGCTATTATCTTAATGAAAACAACAAATAAGTAAACGAAATAGAACTTACTCAGAAGCTGGTGCCTATGAAGCGACAAAGCATCCATTCAAGGATGAGTGTCTTCCTGCGCGTTAAAATGTACTTATTGTACGCGCAGAATACCGGTACGTTTTTCTACGCGTAGAAATGGTCACGTGACATGGAAGGAGAACGTTGACGCTACGCGTACTGACACGGTATAACGTGTGCGTAAACATTTCTGAACATGTACTGAATTATGTACAAGACAAAGTTGCTAAGCCTTCAACTACGCGGCATGGCGGAAATCCATGATTTGAGGGACCGCCTTGCAGCAAAAGCCGTGTCGTAGTGGTCTTCATGCCCCGCCAAATCGCAATTTTGAAAACTTTGTAGCACTGCACGTATTTAGGTACTAATCTGGGCGACTGGCTCTTTGGCTTAAGATTGGGAAGTCAAAATTTTGTCTGCCCACCAAGGGTCTATGTATGAATAAATGAGGCAAAATGAGACATTGTGGGAACAAATAATTTTCCACCTTGCAACTTTATTGTGTGTTGAGCAAACTTCAATATTGCCATTATTTGTTTTTTGCTATTAGATTAAAAATAAATTTCATCTATTTATCCGTCTGACTAGACACAGTGGGGAGATTCAAAATTCCCGATAATTAGTTGAAATTGCCTTGGCAGGGGCGGACCCAAGATTTTGAGTTGGGGGGAAGGGGGCAGGGCAGAGTATTAGCCAAGATTTTGCCCGTCAGACATTCGCACCCCCGAACTGCCAAATAGAATTAGGGAGAGGGAGAGTTTTGGGAGTGGGGGCATGGTACCCTTGGCTCCCCCCACAAATCCGCCACTGTTTGGCTTATTTTTCTATTAAAAACGACAACCTCTTGTCGTGTAAAAAAATTGTGATGTGTCATGTTCCCACTTTTGCTCGATGTTATCGGACAAAAGCTCTTATAGTACAGTTTCTCGACAATGGTTTTTGCAGTAGTCGACATCTAATTCGGTTGTGGTTGATATGCGCCGGGGTAGACACGTCACTCTTCGCGTCGACAAAATGTAGTTCACAAGTTTTGGGTCTAAAAACAATACTACACTTATTCCGTCTAGAATGTAGCCAAATTAGAATACGGCGCATCGATATAGGTTCGCATTGTTGTGTGGTTTAACAACCTCAAAAGTTTTTGAAATGAAAGATAACTATATTTCGTCCTTACAAAAGTTCTATCTGGCTGTAACTGTCAACAAGCATTTTTTAATACGGAATATTGGTTCAAATAAAACACCAGCTAGTTTAAAGTGAATAGCTATTTATTCAATCAGAGGTTCTTTTGCCCATTACTTGCAATTTCCTGCATGAAACAACTTCTTTGATAATAATTGTATTAGCATAACAGACCCGAGGGGAATATTCTCACAGTGTACACTGGACGTGACGATCAGACGGGTTGGTTTTGCACGGCCAGATTTCTGGTGGAATGGCTAACTTTATGCATTGAAAACCTAGCGAAAGACGCAATTTTAAAACAAAACTTATTCAGGAGAGGTTTCCTATTTTAAATATAATGTTTTTGGCCTGTTCAGAAGCAAGATGTTCATACTGAGCTAAGCTTGATCCAGGCAAACAATTGGGTCCCCACTCGCTATAATCCTCCTGTCTCTCTAAAAAGTGGCACGCCCCCGTCAATACTAAAGTACCCTCCGGAACAGACCCGTGCATCAGCTCACATTGGCGTTAAAGCCGTGCTGTTTATATCAAAAACAACTTTTGATTTGAGTTTCATTTCAAAAGAGACAATTTTTGTCAGTAAAGAAAGAATGAACATTTTCAATAAAGTCTCACCTTAAACAGTTAATATTCTTAAAATCTGTAAATGTCTCAAATTACATTCTACGATAATAGGCGTATCTCCCATTACCCGGAGAGATGGGAATCCATGCCCATTTTTAGGTAATACCCTTACCATGATCCGTAATTCCTGCATTTTCAGACAGATGAAGACTCACAGAATCAGAAAGAGAGAGATAAGGATAGACACGGAGAAAGAAAGTAATTTAATAATACAATCAGACATGCAAATTATATACATTATGAAAACACATACAAGATGTAATTTTAAAATCTACACTGCAACAAAAATATAAATTTCTGTAAATTTCTGTCACGGTGTGACGGTAGTGTCAAAAATTCACCGTCTCTCAGATAAAAAACTTTAACGTAGACAACTTTGATGCCAAACGTGTCATGCTTACATGAGTAATAGTACTAATTACTTTAATAACTTATTGAATTAATTAAGTTCAGTTTATCTGTTTACAGTTAAAATTATCCAGTTTGAAATCTCTCGCATCAAAATTAAATTGTTTCATTGTTCTTCCTACATGTACGTTATCATGGCACACCAACAGATAACGGGCTTTCTAACGATACGAATTTGATACAGTTGGTCGCAGCCCGGGACTTACGAACTCGATCGGACAGAGACTGCTCCCACAAGGGGGAATCAACAATTGGTCGGACTTCAAAACCACTTGCTCGGACTTCAAAACCAGTCGGCTGGGCAGCAAAATCAAATGACCGGGGATCAAACGTATTGTACGGACTTCAAAACGCCATGGCATCACCCAAAAACTAGTTGGTTGGACCCAAAATACGATGGCCGGTGCTATAACTAATTGGCCGGTGACCAAACATGACGGCCGGACTTCACTTGCTGTGAATGTCTCGAAGGATTCAAATGAATCTAATATTTATTTTTCGTACCCGTTTGTTTTTTTGTTCAAAATCGGCGATTTGTTATGCCATTGTGCTCGAGCACCGGCCAACCCGTTTTAGGTCCGACCAACCAGTTTTTTGGGTGAGGCCATCTGGTTTTGAGGTACCGGCCATCTTGTTTTGAGGTCCGGCCACCAAATCAGAACACCGGCTATTGAATTTTGCAGTCCAACCAGCTGGTTCTGAAGTCCGGGCAAGTGGTGCTGAAGTCCGACCAATTGTTGATTCTCCCTTGTCCTCGCAACAAAGAACAAGAAAGGGACGTGGTGGTCGAAACTGATTCCGCAAAAAAGTATACGACAGATCAACCTTCTTACCATAAGAAGACTGCAGCATAATGTGATGAGTGAATAGACTGTCTGCCCATGGTAATCGCACGTGGTTGCCCAGAATGCTAAGGGTTGCACTTTCGGCGAAAAAGGTGATTTTCTGAGATCAGCTTCAGCGCGAATTTGAACCGGGAATCCCCGCGGAACCTAACCACATGTCCTGAAGTTACACTAATCTGGGGCCCAACATCACTGAATAAATGGCACATTATTTTAAGGTTAGATGTACTTAATTGGTAAAGTCACCGACCGTGTCAACAAATGCCTGTCAGATAGCGGTGAGAAACAGCAAGTTGTAACAAAATCACCAAAAACATAACATATTTTGTTGTTTTATAGCTTTGGTCAAAGCAACCAGCTTCAAGAGAACTGATCTCATCCAATAGTTACCCCTAAAACGTGCTTTTCGGGTGTAAAAACGATACTCTCCCTTAAATGGCTCGTAAGACGACAAACAGGACGCCTTGTGTAAGGCCAAATAGTCGCTACGTCCCTAATTGTTACAACTTCAAAATTATGACATCTTGGGTAAGCGCTCCATGGCCAAGTTGTCACAGTTTGCTCACATTGTGAGCAATTTCTGAGCGTGACAATTTGGGCCTGTATTACGCTACTTTTGTTTTATGAGTCTAGACTGATCTATGCTGTTTTGTTTATTCTAACCTGTTTTGTGAATTCAATGCTGTTTAATAGATTCTGTTTCGTCTATTCTAACGTGTTGTGAATTTAATCCAGTTTTGTCGATTCTGTTTCGTCAACCCTAAAATGTTGTAAATAAAAAACTATTTGAGCTATACTTATTACATTTGGCGTGGACTATCTTTACATGTATATCTACAAAACTACAGAAGCATTTTTTCAAAATCTCAACTGAAAAAAATATGACTTATGAAATATTGTTTATTCCCGATTCTTTTTTTCCAATTTTCAAGACCGCATAAAAATTACTGTTAAAAAAATTGAATTTGCTTCTGTAGTTTTGTAGATCCTTACTTTTATTATAATTCATAGAAAACAGATCAGAAATATGTAAACAGGTTAATGAGTTATAACGTTTCTCGTGGACGTACCAATGTTACGTAATTTTGGCGTTGCCATGGCAACCGAATATTTTTTCTCGAAAGGATTGTTTTGGGATTGCCATATCAAAAACAACATCCCAGGTGATTTTTATTGAAATCCATCAACATTTGCAGATTTTGATAATACACTGCCCTGTCTCCCCTTAATAGATTCTGTTTCGTCTATTCTAACGAGTTGTGAATTCAATCCCGTTTCGTAAATTTAATCCAGTTTTGTCGATTCTGTTTCGTCAACCCTAGCGGCCTACAGGTGAAACCAATAACTTCGTATATTCTATCCTTTCGTGAGTTCAATCCTATTTTGTCGATTCTGTTTCGTCAATCCTCCCGGTTGGCAGGCATTCAGGCCTGCGAAATCACAGTGACTGTGAACATGGTCACTAAGATCACTTGCAACCTTCAAAAAATTGGCTGCGCGCGACAAGGGCAAAGCTGCATCTTCTAGCCCTGGAACATCCAACATTCTCCAAAGCAAATGCTCCAGCCTATACAGGAAACCATTATCGAACTGTTGCGTTTCTTGGAGACATGTTCTTAAAGTTTCTATTTCGAGAGTAAATAGTCTTGTCGACATCTCCAGCTTGAGGTTACCGCCACAGAGCACATGTCCTTACTCATGCGCTTGTGCACGTGCGATATATTAGTTGTGTTATGAGGCAGAATCGATGAAACTGGATTGAATTCACAAAGCAGGATAGAATATACAAAACAGCATTGAGTTCACGATATGGAATCGACGAGTGTGGATTGAATTGATGGAATAGCATTGAATGCTCAAAAAGGATTGAATTGTACAATTTTGATATTAAGTTTATTAAATAGAACTGAATATACAATTGATGTTTTTGTACAAATGGCCGCCCATAACCTGAATACGCAATTTGATGTTTTTTGCACAAATGGCCGCCCATAGTATATGCCTTCTTAGAAACAGTCTAAATATGAGTGTGATGTTATCTGTATTTAGTGAACCCGGACACGAAGTAGTAAATTAGTTTTGCAACTCTCTGATCCGTGTGAGGAACTATTTATATAATTGCATTAAGGCACCGCCACACTATAACGAATTCAATAAACGAACACATTACTTAAATTTTCCCACTAATAACATCACGCGCGGGAGTGGGGGAAAAGAAGTAACGATAAAACATATTTCAAGCAACGGCCAAATAAAATGGACTTCAGCGTATTTCTACGAACGTAAAACATTCCCGTACTTACGCATACGTTGAGCGAACTCGTCATGGCATTACTTTTAGCTGTTTAGTTCAGATTGCATGTTATGATTGAGTTAAATTACTTTGAGAGGGTAACCCTGTTGTTTGGATCACAAGAAGCGGATGACAAGATGAAATGAGTACACTTTCATATCGATTTGTAAATCGTTAACAGAAAACGTCGATGCGTGATTTGAACAGGAAATATTTAAAGATCATAAAGGTGATTTTAAAATTAACCAGGTCCTTGACCTGAAAATCGAAATAGTTGTTTTCGTTATATGAATTTCCATGAAAATTGCATCTGTATGGACTGCTGAACCGGAAACGTTCGTTCTACCGAAGGGACGTTGGTCCCTGTGGTTGGGCTCAGGGGGAAACATGTCTGTTTGCTGCCCACAGCTTCCTCTTTCACTTTTAGATCATATAGGTCTGGACCTTATCAACAAGTCTCCACATTTAGCTAAATATCTACCAAACTATAGAATTTAACTCAGCAAAGTATATATTTTCTGAAAGCAGAAATTTCGCAGAATTTGATTTTTGACTTTAAAGTAATCCGCCACTACTTCGGCCACATAACCTTGTTTTTTAGGAAAATTTAGAAAGGTGCATTCATATCAAAACTGCAGGATCAATAACACGACCAAATTTTGCATGATATAAATTTTCGAGATAAAATTTCAAAGGCTCTAATGCAGTTTTCTAAATTATCATCTCGTTTTCGTTTCATGCTGCAACTTTATCAAACTTTTCGTAAAATCCTATAAGTCTCATTTTAATAACCACAGTGGCCGGTTAATTAAAAAAGAAACACGCGATGTCATCTTCGGGCCACCGTATAGATAGCCTCTCAAAAGTGGAACATTTGAGAAACAATCCTCAACAGCGTTTTGGAGAACAGCCGGTGAATCCTACCAGCCATTTCTGAGATACGATATACCGAAGTTCGCCATGATTGGACTTCCTACATAACCTTAAAGGACCATGCCACCCAAAAACAACCTAATTTGCATCAATTTAGATCGAGTAGTTCTACTCCATAACGACACGTACGGTTGCGTTACCTGACACCTGACGGCAGACGGAGTTGTTGAAATTATCCAATGACGTCATCGGTTTCACACGCAGTCTGTTCAGCAGTTCACAACACGGGTTACTGGTGTCAGCTTATCGCTTGAAGTCATCGTTTAACACCAATAAATCATCAAACTTCGATGTAACACCCTTAAAATACACAGAGTTCTTATAAAAACGTGTTGTTTTATTTCGCTCTTACGGATTTATTGGTATTTGGACACACCATAGCCTACAAAGTTCGGCAGGCCCAATAAGGTCCGTAGCAGGAGTTTGGGGTGTGTTCGGAGATAATTTCGAAGTATTTTCCGTGAGATACAGACAGGAGAACCTAGATCTGTGTTGTTTAGACTTGTGATTTTTGAGTTCTAAACACAAAACGCTTGTTGTCCTGGCTAGTGGCTCGGAGCCCGATCAGGCCCCAGCGTCGCGCGGCCGGCCGGATTGACTCGTTATCCCGGCCAGCGGCTCGGAAACTGATCAGACATCATGAACATAATCCAGCCAAAGTTGAGTGGAAACTAAACTTCCAGTCAAGAAAATACTATACTAGTGAGCTAAACGAAACTGAGTCTACTTACTCGTCGGGGGCCGCGAATTCAGGTTCCGCTTTGGCCACAGCACCGTCAGGGCAGATGTTGTACATTGACAATCATTATTTGAGTAATGTAAATGTAAATGTAAATAAAGATTCCCCTAACACCTGGCCGTGGGATGGCAATCGCCGGAGTTGTTTCACAACAGTTTCTGCCAGCAAACACTAAATTAGCATGAGCTCACACGGCCTCGGTGTCCCGTCAATTAGATTTATTTTACCTAAAGCCGGTTACGCAGTGATTTATTCATTGCTGGCTTCTCAAATTATTTCCACTCACGAACACTCCAAAGGCATTAAAAAATGCATCTAATGAGACAGACTTTGTTTCAGTTTTATACAAGTATTGGTTAGGGTGAGAATAATTCATTTTGAAACAGAACGCTCAATAATAAACACCAACATGGCAACTCGCAATCCCGACTTAGGACGTGCTAGAGCTCATCAGTCCCGAGTTAGCAGGTGGATCGTCAAGTTTTACAGGCTATCAATTCGAACAGGAATACAGTGATGAAGAAATACTAGAAAGGCGCCGTGAACAAGCTCAGACAACGGAACGTATGGAGTTATTTGGTAAGCCGGCATTCGTGAGGCACTGTCGACGTCTGCAGGCCACAGACACGGAGATGTTTCACGGCCTCATACTTGCTATTTACAGCGTACATTTCATTCTTCACTACCATGAGCCACTTCCTAAGCATTTCGGACTCTCGAGGAAGTAAGAAAAACGATATTCCCGCTTTCCTGGCAGTTGCTTATTTCGGACAAGCGGGAACTATGCACCGCAACATAGCGGCATTCACTCTGCATATGAACCACTGACGTCGCTAGCGTCGTTTCTCACCTTCCTCACAGGTTAACGCGACACCTCTTGGCACGGTAAGGTCGACCGTATGCGAGGCGATGTAGATATAGACCGATTAAGACGGCAAAAAGACTAATTAAATCGGATGGCATTCTCCTTCAACAGATATTACAAGGGGAAGGTTTCACTTACCCTCTGATACAGCGACACCTATATTCAAAAGTGGCCCTGTGGAACATGATGACCGACACACGGAATTCCGTGTGTGGGCATCAATGCGCATGCCTTGGTAGGAAGCACATCGATCACATCGCCACCACTTGCACACGACTTTAGACACTGTACTTGGTTGGGCTTAAAAGCCACTTGATCGGACTTGTCTTGATTTTGATTACTTCGATCACTGCCCGTTGTAATAAAATGTAACTTTTCAAGTCAAAGTTGGTCGCCATACTTGGTAACTGTAAACTCCAAGGGGTTTCCCAACCAATGGGAATGACTGAATATTATGACGTCGGTTTCATTACTTTAACCAATGAGAGGCCATGTTAAACAACATTCAACAGTTCTACCTTTCGTAGCACTGTGAAAGAGTGTGGGTTTCACTTTGTCGGCAGCTTGACTTCTTCAACAGAAACGTGACCACTGTTCTTTTGTTAGTCGTCAACTTAAAATATTTTAGGGATCATTTCAAGATAAAAGGAGAGAAATATTGACTTCTGCTAACATATTTCAAATGTACCAGACTTGCAAAACGATTTGATCTGGACGAAACACCAAGGGGGCTTCTCAAACCTTGTTTTCAACAGAGCTGCTGGAGACTTTGTCCTGGTGGTGGGTTAATAATTCACTCAAAGTTGCTCAGACTGCGACAAAAGCACGGAATTAGGCATATAGGTACTTTAGAATATGCTGAACATTTCTGAAACTGGTTGTTAAAATTTCGGTTACAAAGACGTCTCACCATAGTAACCAGACGTATGTAGCACTCATAGACATCTTAATAGTATGGACCTGCCTACCGTTCAGCAATGCTAGGACCTCGCTAAAAAGCAAGACTTCGCGAGATTACGTGAGAAATTGTCGTGTATTTTAAATGAGAACACGTGACTTTGACTAGGTTTTAGCTAGGACCTAGCGTCTACTGAACACACGCCTGGTGCACGAGCTACTGCAGCTGACAACTTGACGCCATATTGGAGAGTGCTACTAGCCACGTGACACGGCTAATTTGCCGTGTAAACTAACGGGGTAAATTGTCCTTTCCAAAGCGCGATATCTAACAAATAAAGAGGCCGAAGAGTGTGATTTTTCCAAAAACATACAAAAACATGTGATGTAGCCCTTACATGCGTTTTTTAAGAGTTAATCAGTCAATAGGGGAAATATCAAACTATTAGAAGATTGCAACCAGTGACAGATTCTCGAGTGGCCCAAGAGGCTTCACGCCTGTCAATCCACGGCGAGCGTTTTATTTTTTCGATGCAAATACATTACATCCAGGAGACGAGCCGCTCACTCGGGACGAACTTTCGTGGTGCCGCAATAAGCCATTTCACTGGGTGTTGAAAAATGACCCGGGTAACTTGGTAAAATTAAAATATGACCCTGGTCGCTTTTAAATTTAATGTAAACTACTGTGAAAATGACCTCATGGGGTCATATAAATAAATGACAGGGCGTTCTGGCGTTCACTACAGCGGTTGTGAGCCGTGTGTTAGCATCTAGCTCCTTTGTTAACTGCCGAGCATAGTCTTTTGTCTGGTAGGACAACATGCAGATAAATTATCTACCAGACTTGTAAACGATCATATGAGAACACAGTCAAACCCAGAACGTTGGTATGTTCGGACAGAATAGATGATCTTAACTTCGACTGTAGTTGGGGCGATTTTGGCGATTCAAAACTATAAGCTTGATCAGAAATGCCGTTGGTTTATGTTGAAACATTTTATAACAGCACAGCCCAGTGAGGATATAAGATACGATATTATCGGAGATTAGAGCAATTATCGAACAAAAGAGAGCTGACCCTCCAACCCTAATTGCCAGAATGGACTTAATAAGTCGTTAGTGTAAGATATTGGCTACAGCGGTAATCCAACTTGTTGTGATATACAAGTTAGACTCAACGGGAGAACGGCGTAATGTAAAAGGCAAAGAACACAGACTCAGTTCCTTTCCTGTGCATCGCTCTGAATTGCCAAATATTCTTCTCTCACGCACAGCAGTCCTCTATCACGGATCTGAAGTCCCCCGATCAAGCATCAGGCACTTGTTGGCATTTTGTAGTATCTTCACACCGTGTAATTGTGTGCTCACAAAGCGATCAGCCCCGCTCCCACACATTATTTCGGACCGTTCCAATCCATCCCTGCCCTTAATCTGATATACGTACTGTGCGACACTCAGCCGAGAAATTTAAAGTGTACACAACATGACTCTAGTACCTCAAAATAAATTTTATTATTATATCTTACTTGATTTCAGTGCCTTTAGTGCACAGCTCATAAAGAAACACGCAAAAATTGAAAAAAATAATAATTATGTACAACGTCATGGGTTGAACCCAGGTCGTTCGCCATACCGTTCGGATCAGAGACAAAGTGTATAGAGTGAAGAGAATGCAAAGTACATTTAGCGTCGAGAAGGTTCGTAGAGGGATCAAAAGATGTGTTTCCGGAGGCTGCAGCAACAGCAGCCAGGCGGAAAACGTCTCGGTGTTCCGAAGGACACCAAAGTTGCGCAGAAGTGGCATGACTTCGTGCGCCGAACGAGAGTGTGGGACGTCATCGTGGACCAAGCGATTCGGTCCGGGGCCACTCTGTGTTCTGCCCACTTTGAGGACTCGTGTTTCGACTCCAGTCACAGGAGACGATGAAGGCCTGGTTCAATAAAGGACAATATTTATCATTCAGAAACATCAGCTCTTAATTCAGGATCGTCTGTTGGATGACTGGGTTGACTCGCCGAGCCCGAGGCCGCTTCTCTCGCGGGAGGATCCAGTTCATAAGGCTCAAAGTAGAAAAGTACGCAGCCGGAAGCACATTAAACTTGTTCTCGCTTTCGTGCAACCCCATTTCCTCATCCTGGCCACCATTCTCATACGTTTCTTCATAGTATTCGTTCAATTCTGGCTCATAATCGTCGTCACTTTCAAATTCCCTGGTCTCCGCCATTGTTCAATGCTAGTCACTGATCTCTTGTGTTCAACCCATGACGTCACATGGCGGGAAATGTGAAAATTGGCAAAATTGAAAGAAAAATTAAAATTTTGAGCTAATTACACAAAATAAACATGGGTTTAGCTAAATTTTACGTCATACGTTTAGTCTGTGGCCACCGGTAATTCAAAATGTGCAAAAATCCATGGTGTGTACTGTTTAAAATAAATTCTTCTCACAAGCACGCTGACTGCTTATCCCAACCCCCTGTTGCGAGGGAGCCGTTGAATAATGACGGGACAAGTTTTCACGGACGTGGGGTTATTTTTTCATGGACTGAAAGTTCTTCACATTAAGTTCAGATCCTGTGAAAAAACTAACTGGGGTCTTTTTTCACGGGGTCATAATTAATGCTACATCGGCTCGATTGGGTGTATTTCAATTCGGTTTCGAGTGGGAAATTCTGTAATTTGGGTAAAGGTTGGATGCGCAATTCAGTCGTACAGGTTTAATATTCTGGTTACTATGCACTTAACTTTTTTGCGCGAGTTTCGTCACAAAACAAAGCTCGTAAGCAAATAGTGCAAATCTACAAAATTTCCAATATCAACTTCGATATAAGTCAGATTTTGCAGGGATTTGTTTGTTCTGATACAACAGAAAACATCTGATTTTGGAATACATATTAGAAATGAGTTTTCAAAGCGGTATATGTTTCAATACAGAATAACACTATGCACTTAGATGTACTGGCGAGTAAGTTCGGGATGTTATTTTTCAGTACAAGTAAAAACACATATGATTGTCATTAATACCAAATATTTACTTAAATATAATTAGCAAACAGCATCATCATTGGATAACAGCATATGCTGGTCAATAATTATCTTTTTAATTGATATTGTATATGGTATCAATCACCAAGACTGATGTGGAAACAAGGCATATAGTCGCTCCGCTTAAACTATGGTCAGAACATACAAAAACCTAGTTGCAGCACCACTAAAATCCATGGCCGATCCAAAAAACCCATGACTCAAAGGCAGGACCAAAAAATTTAACTCTCAGCAGAGGTTGCTGGGTAATCTGCTAATCATGGCAACTGCAGTTTGCAGGTACACGGTTTCCAATAGTGGCAATAATCCTCATACTTGTAAAAACTCGCTATGGTAATTTCGGGTTGGATGTGCTAATGAGGTGGGCACTTTTGGTTGTAACGGTTAGTACGGTAATCCTTTGCCGTAGCATCTGTTAACAGTCGCCTGTATCATAGACATGTACAAGGACAGCCAACTGCGTATACTTTCAACGGACGAAATCTGTGCTCTTACAGAAGAGAATTATCCGGTTTTATTTCTGGCAAGTACGTCGTCTGCTAATCATGGTCGACTGTTGTGTCGTCACAATACACTAACCGGAAACTAAAACAGATAATTTAGGAGAGTGGCGCCTTCTCTAGGATAGTGCGCAAGAAAATGACGGAGTTGCGAATCTGTTGTCTATAATCTATGCCCATATACAGAAGTTATAAGGCACTGTATACAATGGAATGTTGTGACAGTAAAGATTATGAATTGGAAACAAATTTGAGTAACATTTTTGTACACTGAAAAATAGTAAATCTTCAGTTGTCTTTGGATGGTGCTTGACCGCATCAAAAAGATTAAAACTAACCTAAATGTAAGGACTACCCAAACGCGAGTGCAGAACTTTTTCAAGGGTGTACGTATTAACTAGTTATTGTTTATTCAGTATGTAACAGGCACCTCCGAAATTCATCAAAATGTACGCTTCGCGCTAATAAGGTCAACCCAAAGTGGCAAGTGTCAAAGGGAAATAAAACAAGCAAGCGCCGAAATCTTTCCGTTGAAAGAATCAGTGAACTCCCTCCTATCCATGGTTTCATCATGTATATTTTGGGATGCTAATTCACCGAATTAAACCGAAACCAAGGGTTTCACCTCTAAACCATTCGGAACAATTCGGGTAATTTCCTAGCCTTTAAACTTCCGCTCGAAGGTGAACGTTGTCTGCACACGGGCGAGCTTCAGTCATATATCAAGTTCTCGTGACTTCAAACTGGAGAATAATTGGCCGCATGATTGAAGTTCACATATGACCAAATAACGTTTACGTCCGAGGGATATTTGAGGCTACAAAATACCCAAGTGAGTGCCGGGTATGCCAAAACAGGAGCCAAAACAACAATTTTCAAATATGGCGCTACGTGGAGCTTTTAAAAAATCAATGATAATTGGTCAAATGAACCAAAATGTCTTCAACAAATCAATATAAAGTCTTACCTAAACTACTACATCTTAGCTGATTACATCGGTTGATTATGTGTAGTAATGCAAGATACTTGATTTTGATTACTCTCATTAAATCACACTGCTCAAAAGGAGATTTTATAATAAGGAAGTCGATAGTTAGATAGTGAAAGTTTGTTGACCTCTTACATAAAATTTACCAAAAAGTTATGTCACCCATTGTGATTGTACCCAATATTTATTCAAACTTGTCACAGAAGCAGAGATGTTGGGTTAACAGCAAAACTGAACGTATTTTCAACCATCTCTTCGAAAACCGCTTCACCGACGAAATAGTATGAAAGGCGAGGGGATTAAGACACCACCATAAATGAATATGAATCTGTTGGGATCATTATTCATAGAATGTGATTTCCTTCTCTATCAAAAAGTAAGAAACAACCAATATCTTGACAAAACCACTGCTGTTCAGGTACCTTCTGACAGACCCATCGATCCCAGCTTACTGTTCCAGCGATTCCAAGGCCGCGTTCCGTGTCCCGCGACATATCAGCGAGCTTCGGCTACACGAAATAGGACGATTCAGTTATCTTAATTCAAACCTGTCACTGATGTTTTAGTCAGAAGTAACATTGTTTTGGGAAGTCTGGGCCTTGAATTCCATTATTGCCAATCGAATGTTTCACTCAAGGCAGCTTGTTTGAATGTAAATATTATTTTCTTCCGTTCAAGGCCTCGAGGATTCAACGGGCAATAATTACTCACTGCAAATTTCCGTATCTGGAGAAGACGCACTTTCACGTCTTAGTCTACGTACCAATTCACGTTTGCCAAGTTATTAGTAGTGCACATTAGATCCTGGCGTCTTTATGCACATAGAAATTTACAAAACTGGGAACTATCATCGAAGCCTCAGCAAAATGGAACGTTAAGACGATCGAGCTCAACACATTATGATTCTATTAGATGACGACGATTTAACCAAGAATATTTACTTACACCAGGGCTGAGTTGCATAAAGCTTCAAAAGTTATCCGCTGGATAAGTTTGATTGTTGCATGACGTCAGGTGGATTGTTCAACAATAACAAAGTGGCGCGTGATAACGCCAAGCCACTGTTGCTATACGGCGTATAACTTCTATGCAACTGGGCCCAAAGGCACGTAATATACAATACTGGCCATCTGTAGACAGGCTACGCCCAACTTAACCTAACAAATGCCATGGATATATGAGCAAAGCATGAATGTATAAATGAAACGGGACATTTTAAGTCCACAACCTTAGGCGCGATGAGTTTCTGATATCATTGTCGCACCATTGAAAAGAAAAAATGATTTAGAGTAAATGCACGTCTGGTAAAACATGTCAGTACTCATTTCTCCGCATTGTATGGAATGCGAATTCTGTATTTCATGCGACGCTCTAGCTGATATGGTTCAGGTACAAAATAATTGAAATGGTATACAAATCTCATTTCTTGTAACATGTCTAATTCATCCTCATGGCAATATTTCTGATAAAAACAAGTATAAGGAGTAGAGATATAGTTTATTTTGTTAAATCTTCTAGAGACACTTCTGAATTAGGCAAAGCACCTTTTTCAAACTGTAGGAACAAATCTGTCAGAGTCGATTTTCTCTCCGTGCTATTGGTTGATGACGGAATGGTGTCAGCATAACCTTTTCTGATACGTGACACAGATGGTGGACACGGTGGCTTCTGGTAAGGGTTTACGTTACTGCCGCTGCCACCACCGGTGAACTGTTGATCTGCCACAGGAGAGAAATCATTTTCTCCACATGCCGAGGACATCAAACGAGTTTCGTTTTCATTGCTGGAACCCGGATGTTGTAAGTTATCAGAAACAGCATCAGAGATTCGTCGAGAAGACCTACTTTTGTTGGGGACCTGCGGGGAGTTTCCGTGTTTGTGATGAAGTTTATAAAAGGATTGTTTGGCAGGTACTGACCGGGACCGATTGCTCTGATCTTCTGTTGAATCGAGAAGTCTTACTCGTGATGGTGGTTGTGGTCGTATTCTCGATTGTTGTGTTACCTGTTGTTCCTGGGCAGCGACATCTGGCGTAGCGGAAGGAGATAAGTAAGCTGAAGATGTGGGTGTCACCGAATGATCTGGAGCCGAGTTGTTACGACTTATGCCGAAGGATGGCATGGATGGCATATGCGCTTGTACAGAGGACGGATGGCTTTGGATGCAGGGCCTCGACGAATGTGAGCTAGGCATTGCATTAGCTGAAAATCTATTGCTTTTAGTTGACTCAACTGTTTGGACAATAGGAGCCTCTTCGTTGCTGCAATCATCCGCTACCATCTTTCCTGGAAATTTCCGTTTTGTTTCTGCGTTGAACGAACGATGTTCGGTGGTCGAGTTCTCAACAAGACAATGGTGTGAGCATTGGATTCGTTTACAGGTTAAACACCTGAAAATGGAGCTAAAATTGGTAAGCATTTTAACCACCTCGACCAAAACATAGCAGAATATCGTGTTCAGCTTAAACAGGTTATAAACCCCTCATCCATCACGTTACTTATGGAATTGGTCTCAAATTATCTCTTAGCCGAATTTGACGTGATTCAACGTCTTCGAAACAACCTCCAGTTCATTAGTAATTTAAACCAGCTCTACAAGGTGACTTGCGCTAAGTCGTTTTATACGCTGAACATGGTCTCAAGGAATAGCGAATTGTCTCCCTTGAACCTAAAGCAGACGTGGGTGCCTGAACGTCATAACAGGACACCTAGGTCAGTGTTCCTCGTGGCATTCTTAAAGTTTGTAACTGCATTACGGCTCTCAAGCCAAATTTTGTCCCAGGTGTTCTCCGGTGTTCATTTGCGGTCTGCCCCCGAGCATGCACACTTCAAGCCTTAATGAGAAATACTTGATCAATATCCCACACACAGGCGAAAGTTACGCAATGCAGAGAGCAGATTTATTTTAACTTCAACTTTAATGAGCATAAGAGGCCACGGGTCCATAACTTACAATCTTTCTACAGGACGTGTACAGAGCCATTAAAGATTTAAATATTTTGTTTTTGACCATCGTACTTTGAAATATTTTTTATAAGTGTTAATTGTCCTCAAGTTTAAAAAGAGACATGTCATCGTTGTTTCTAATGTGGCACCGTGATACGAGCCTATTTCTTAAGCCTGCCACGACTTGACAGCATAACATGAAATGCTCTTCAGTCTAAAACTCACCTGTATTACAAATACACTTCGAGGAATACCATTTCTTTTGTCATTTTCATTTTCTAATTTGTGAGTTTAACATGTATGGTTCGTTGTGTGACATGTCTGCTGCTGCGTCATTGGCTCGCCAGATAAATACTTTTCGCAAGACAATATAGATTTAAATCTTCTGCAGAATTCACACTAATTTGTGGTCTCAACTATAACTGGCTGTACTTCGAGAGCAAGGTTTCGGATACACAGAATTGATTGAACACACGACACTTTCCATTGTTGACAGTCTTTATTCCGTTTCGTTCACATCTTCGGAATAAAACTATACTCTCAACGGAACATACATGACCTAGTGATATAATTAAAAGGTACACGATGTTTCGAAACATAGTTGTTTCATTCTCAAGTGAGTATACAATGACGCAGTAATGCCACCACAGACTATAACTATAGAAGTTAACACCGCATAGCCTTTGCTTGATTTTTGACAAAAAGCACTAGACATCACCGACGACCTGATTCAACCCTACAGGACCATACAATAAATTTTTAATGCAGGTACACCATCTATTTTGACCGTGCAATTTTCTTTCGCATAACTTCAAAAAGATTGTTTTGGAAGTCTATCAGTTTGCATTTTCAATATTTTCAAAAAATTATCTTACACAATAAAATACTTTTTTTGGAAAACAATGATGCGTCCAATAAGTAATAACTTTGCCCGTTGCATTGTTGTCCCACGCTAAACAATACCTTGTAAGCTCCATACGAGATCATTTGGCAAGTTTATACATATGAGAAACAGAAAAATCATGACGGTCACACTCTCCCTTTGCAATCATTTAAATTTCGTTCGACCATTTTCAAATTCTTTTCTGTGGCTAGTGCCCCGTATCTCTGTTCCATAGAATAAAATGGGCGCTTTCATTGTGCCAAACAATTTAACGGTGCGTTTCTACTAATCCCCATTTCATACATCGATTTGCTTACCTTTTGTGCGAGTGTCTTGCAGTACGCTGTCCATGTTTTAAGATTAAAATCTACCAGAAAATATAATTCCGAAATACATAGCATCTGCAATTTTTCAGTTCAACGGCTCTATAATACCACATTTTCTGTTCTTTTCAATATCCAGCTTCCTTAAAAAATAGCTATATTATTTTGACTTCTAGACGTTTACAGAGATCTTCCACTTTAAACAAAAACATTCTAGCACTTCCAATCGTCTGCGTTGCTAAATAATAGTGTCGCCAACTAGAGTAACACCGTTGGCACATAGTACTGTCATAAAAACACATTCTCCGTTCAAAGGCTAGGTCAATTTCAATACCTATCCCAATGCAATTTGCATTTCCATAAGCTCATTTCTATACAAACAGAACAATAAAGAGCTTATCATACGACCTTGTCTGATTCAAGTCATGCACTCTAGATTTGGTTTATTTGATTTAAATTTATCAACCACCAGAACGTTTTTGAATCATTTAAATCTCTTCGCTTAGAATCTGTTCATGCACCTCACCTTCCCATTACACTGTCTTCAATGTCGCTTTTTGAATTCCTTTTTTGTTTTCAAGATATTCATTTAGTATTTCGACATTGCGGTTGCGATGATATTCCCCTGAGAGGAAGGATGTTTTTCCTGATTTTAATTTAAGTCCTGTATCAAGCTATTTTTTGTATGTTGTTTTCTTTTTTTACTTATTGGTCGCATTTTTAAAGACACCGCATTTCCAAATTCACCAAACAAGTTTTCAATACTTGTAATAGCTGCCGATTTACGTTTCAGTTATTTCTTTTATTAATGTAGGGATGTAATCGCTTCCAAAAACGTTTCTTTATGGAATGCCTTCTTTATAGCTTGTTCGAGCTGGCAGCTTGCTGATTCCCGTTCCGAATCGCTATGCGCATCTTTTCAATCTCAGCACGAGGTTCTTCCAAATTCTGGTCTTTTAATTTGATTGTTTTATGGTTTACAAATCAACAAATCTAAGACCATAATGAAGTGTTTCCTTCGACAAGACTCACTGATTATCGTATACCCATGACGGAACTCAAGTCAAACGTCGCCTGGTCGTTGGAAGAACAGACTTCGTTGGTTTGTAACACTTGAGAGGCGATGCTCAAGAATTTTTTCTTAGTTAGGAATTCATGTTACGTCCAAGTACATGTAAAGCGACTGATTTTGAACTAAATACACTTGATATCGATTAGTAAACATTGAGGTTCACGTTTCGCGCAAACAACCTCAGATGAAAGCCATCGTTAACGTCCTTTAAGGTGTGAAATAAACCTGATCAAAGTCACACAAAAACACAATGCACAAAATACTGTCATTAATTATGTTTCACTATTTTGACGGGTAGTTTCACGTTTGCTTGGCTTGTTTACAAAATTGTAGATTATTTAAAGATTTTGTGACGGCTTATCAACACGGGTACATTTCTTCTGGTAACCAGAAATTGTCCTTGACATGGACATGCGCACGATGTAGTGAGGGAGACACGCTACGGTGTCACTCAACTCACGTAAATAAACAAATTTTCATTTACATTACATTTGAGCAGTGCAATATTTAAGACAATAAAGCACTTTTCTTCTGGAGACAGTCAGATAAATAGAATAATTTTATAAGTCCCCTTTTCAAGTCAATTTCATAGCTGCTAGTGGTCTTAGTCAATAGTCAAAGCTTCGTTTTTTGGCGGAACGCAGCGATTAATAGCCGCCGTAATAGCCTATCCCCTCAGAAGGACGGCTGCTTCTTTTGATCGCAGCTCCGTATTGAGCAAAGCCCGGGAGCACAACACTGTTTCGTTATGAGTAGTCTGGTGCTGTTTCTTGTTCGTTTTTTAAGGCTTACATGTGTTTTCTTGCTTGCAGCTATACATGTAAGAAAACAGTTTTCATGAAACAGACCTCAAGATTACCGCGTCACGTTACAGTTAGTATGGCTGTCATATTTCGTAATCATCCACTTTTCGTGAGAGTTACTTAAAAGGATACCTAACCCGGTTTTGGCCAATCAACTAATATTGAAAACAACTTTCCCATCCAGCAGTCTGAAACAAAACAATGCTCTGTAACCTTTTGACCACAGTTTGTAAACTCCTTACAAAGTCTGCTAAATGGGCAGACGCAACCTACGCCATACCTTTGCCCACGCTTTAGGCGAGTTACACAGCAACTGTAGAGAGGATCACCCACCAAGAACCATAATAACTAATTTGTAACCTCAGAGAGTATGAATTTTTACTTGAATTCTGCTTTATCACTCATGTGGGACACCAGTGATGCTGATGCGTTAACAAGTGGCAGAACAAGACCTTGATTGAAATCACCAAAACAGGGTCTAGTATCCTTTTAAGTTGGCAATCAATAGTCTGTTGCGTCAAGGTTGAATAGGTGACATTCATTAGTTTTTCAGCCACGGCTCAAATTTAATTCAATTACATCCCACGAATGCTGGGTTAGTTCTGTCCTGCGTGTCCAGGTTACACATGGTTGAAAGAATGTCTATTTACCTTTCAACCATTTTGCCCTGTCGTGACGTTTCTTAAACTATGACTACAAGCAAGTGCAAGTATGAGTTAAAATTGAGCAGGAAATCAGGAATCCAATTCAAGCTCTCTGGATTTGTAAGAAATTGTCTTGGCGGTACACACTTTTCATTCGACTTTATATAATGGGGGGTTAAGTGGTGTGAATGCACCGTCTCACCGTTCGTTAATCGCATGCGAGAGATGTCTTTGTGATGGAAATTGCCGGTTAGGTATACTTTGTTTTCTTCATTTGTGGTAGTGATGAACGATGGTAAATCACTTTGGAATCTCTTTCATTTGAGCAAGGTTTTTGAACTCTCTTGACCAGCATGCTCTTCATATTTTCGAATTTTGTACGCACCGTGGAAATGAAAGCTGGAAGAGAACGAATCTGGTTTTCCAAGCTCAAAACCAGCCACCAAATTGAATACCACAAATAATACTTCAGATGGTTTTGCTAACCTTTATCCACACATAAACGTTACTTCTACAGCAGCTACAGATACATTTTCGTGACAGATCGATTATTTAAGGTAGTTATCGGATTTACCGCCGCATTTTGAGATTACCGTTGGATTGGACTTTTTGAAGTTAGATGTCACCAGAGCTATACAGTAACAAAGCCCGAAGAATTTTTGTGAATTTTACAAATCGCAAATTCTCGCTGTTGCCTGCCGGATATTGACTGAAATTAAGTTTCGTGTCTGTCCCAGTTCGGCATTCTCTCGTACCTCCACATGACCGGCGCTTTTTTATCGCCCATCTTACTGGAGATGATCATTCTTAATTTTAATTATCTTTATTCACTATCTATTACTTGTAATTGTATTAGTCATAATAAATGACCTTATATCGCCTACCTCTGTCTCCTTCTCATCTCTAGTAACGAGCTTGTGACGCACGTATTATTTATAAATTATTCGGGACATATGTCGATCATAAAATGCTCTTGTCATATATCGAGTAGAATCTAGGTCTGAGAACAGAGCGTTTGACTGCGACCGCGAGAGTGCCAGGTTCGATTGCGCGGCGCTAGGGCTGATATCATTAAGACACTTTTGTTGTTGATAATGTCTCTTAATTCTATTAAAGTACATTTTAAAATAGCAGATGATGAGACTACTTAGTCGCTTCGGTGAGTACCGAAGCTTCGCTTTTAAATCCTACGAAATTTTGCTTTCAGAATAACTGTTAGTTAAGCTTTCCCACTTACCGAAACTTCGGTAAAAGCGAAGTTTCGCCTCTAATGGGAAAGCGACTTAAAGTCATGGTGTCTCGCGCGTTGGAATAAGCAACTTACAGACAGATCTGTAACATGATAAATACTGCCAAAGATATGAAGTTTAAACTATATAAATTCTAAAACTTGCCGACTCGTGAAATTTGAGACCTGTTTGTTAGATGCAACTCTAAATCAAAAATTGGTTTTGTGTTTTAAGGTTGGATTTATTGCCGCGTTAAAGAATAACATTTTCTAAAAAGTAGCTATGAAAAACACACACCACACTATTTCGGTCACTCCTGTAAAGAAGTGGGAAATGGATAGAATAAGCTGGTGTGCTTGAACGGTTACCCATACGGAATCAATGTTCACACGGCTACATATCGCTTGATTTGTACATCACACTTGCGTTTATTAGATATTGCTCAATATCCAGTTAGCAGGCGAAGTGCTCTCACTTTTTAGAGACTATAGTATGCAACTTTCTTTTCAACTTTTGTCGTGTCTGCACATATATGTACATGTAGAGCCGACCTCCTACTACATTCTCTTGGGAATTCTCGTTGTTGTGTCGATTAACACTACGACATGTTGAAGTATGTCAGCTGTTAAATTGCTTGAACAGGGTCAACAATACAGAAGTGATGATTTTACCAAGTAAGGTCTTAGATTTGTGCCATGGAATGAAATGACTGGTGATCATTTCGACAAAAGTGCATCACTACAAGTGTTATTTTTAATGCATCAAAATAAAGAGGCACATGTAGTTTTTGGACAGAAAAACGCATTATTTGTAATTACTATTGGCTAGAGTAGACTGCTTAAGGTAATTAACAATGACCACAGCTATAAAACAGCAAGTTTCATTTTGTTTTTGCTATTTGTTTATAGAAATCGTCAATTCCCGACGAGGGGTCCCAATCACTTGGTAGAATTTAATCGAAATCGAGGCCGGTGGCCTCTTCACTTCTGCACTTAAAATACACCATCATTTGCTTCATCAACCTTCAGCCCCACTCAAGCAAAGTGCCGGATCGCGACCGCTAATGTCGTGAGAGGAGGAGCTGATCTCAAATTCATAGCATTGGCGTCGTGTCATGGCCTTGTAAGTCCGCCAAGAAGACAATTCAAACATCTGTTTTCATAGTTACCACAGGAAGCATCGCCAGGTGGCAACAGGGGTACTCACTCACTTGATTGACGTGACAAATCTAAATCTTTCACTTCAAGGAAGTTTCGTTAATTTGAGGAAAATGAGGAGATTTCAAAAAGACAAGGACATTCGCAATGAACTCGGTAAACTCCAAGAAATTCAAGGAAACAACAAAATAAATTTACAGAAATCCAACAATGTGCTGAGGACATGAAACTTGACAAACCAAGTGTTACACTATATTGAAAAACTCATGGATATGTAATAGCGTAGTTCCAAAGGTAACGAAAGTAGCACACATATTTCGTCTCTGGTTGTGCTCTTTGTTTAAAGAAGAGTATGCAATGGCGGACGTCCTGTATCAAAATTGCAAAACAGGTTAAACAAAATGCAACCTGAAGCTATTTTTTATTCTTTACTCGAAAAATATAAATATTTCTAAAATTATCGTTGTTGCATTGTAAAATTTGTTTTGCCGGCTACATGCCACTTGTCATCTTACTATTTTCACAAAATATCATTCCCGCAGCGTGGCAAACTCTCTGCATGTAGCCATCATGTTCCACCAGGGGGCATGATGTAACGCGTTTAAGCCCCTAACACAACTCCAATCGGCTATAGCCACTCCACTCATGTCGGACAACAATACAGTAGCTATAGACGGGAAGCTAGAAGTCTTTGTTATGTAATGTTTTTTGGTTGTTCAATGTCCAGGTAGTTCCCTGAAGCGTTTTAGCAGAGATGTAATCATCGTATCCTAGACCATTTTTCTAAACATGTAAATTAAGGCCGTTGTTATTGAAAAATTTGTTTTTGTCTATAACTTCCTTAACAAGCACTGCAGGTAGACCTTTATGTTTTCACTCATATTTCTAGGTCAGTGAATTTAATGGACTACTTTGGATGTAGATATACCGAGAATTTGCAAATTAAGGCAACCATTTTTGAAAATTGTACTTCTTATAGTTGCAGTGTCAGGCACTATATGTAAATCATAGAGATGTTTGCACCAATGTTTCTGTGATCAGTGAAAACCTAATTTTGTGCCGGAAGCACCGTGAATTTGTATAAATCATGCGCGCACCCAGGGGGGGGGGGGGGGGGGCTCGGGGGGGCTCGAATGAGCTCTCCATTTGGCGAAGTGGGCAAAAAGGTCCTCCTGTGAGAAACAAAATGTTCGAGAAAATGAGACAAAAGTCCACTAAAAGAGCATAAACGCGCAATTCACAGTGGTGCGCCCGTTTGTTTTTTAGTCCACCGGCTATTTTGTTACCATATTGAAGGCTGGGTGCGCGCATGTAAGTGCACGCATGTAAATTATGCAAATTAAGGCAGCCATATTGGAATTCTACTTGTGCTTATAGCTACAGTATCAGACATCAAAAGTAAATTACAATGATAGTTGCACCCACGTTTCCGTGGTCAATTAATTGCATGAAATCAGTTTTCATGTTGTCTTATGTCAAATAAAGGCCGCATTTTTTCAAAATTGTGTTTCTACTCATAACGTCCTTACCAGGTTCTACATTTAGATTATGTTAATATTAGTTCCTATAAAAACAGTTTTTAGGTCTTAACATCATTAATTTACACAATTCATACTACATTTTGACCACCTGGCTCTTTGTCGTGGTCACATGACTCTGGATGATTTGATTAAAGTTGAGAAACTTTCGCATAACCGCACCGACTAACAAAACGATCCAACCTCCTAATTTTTATAAGGGTGCTGCCAGTATGGGGAATCATGTTTCTATCAGAGAAATTGCCAGCAGCTTCTATTGTCCAAGAGTGGCATGAGAAGTGACCGGGTTCCGCAGATCATGTGGCATCTGCCAGAAGACGATCCCGAAGCGGTGAGTGACCAAAATTCCGCTGGAAGATAGGCCCTTGATGGAGGAGTCTTTCAAGATGATAGGGATCGACCTAATCAACACTATAGCTCCAGTTTCAGACGATGGGAATAGATATATCCTGAAGGTGGTAGATACTGCCACCGGGCACTCGACGCAGTGGCGCTACTGAAGATTGAGACAAAGCGTGTGGCCGAAGCATTGTTAGAGGTCTTCAGTGGAGTGGGGTTCCCACATAAGATCCTGGGTGACCGTGGAACGCACAGTGCACAGCGGAACTGATGAATGAAGTTAGCATGCACAGCAGGAAAGCCATGCCGAAAAATGTGTGTTAAAAAGACCAAGATACCTGTACCTGTAACTGCCAACTGTCCTGTTTGCTTACCAAGAAGTTCCAGTCAAGCACAGCATTTTCACACTTTTAATTTTGCTGTACGGCAGGACATTGGGAGATTATGTGCAATTCCTGAGCGAACTCTGGACAATGGAAGACAACAGCGAGGTCCGAAATACTAACCAATTTGTCTCGGAGCTCAGAAATCGTTTACAGGAGACCTGTTGGCTAGGAATACCTTATATCATGCTCAAGGTAATCAGAGACAAACAGTTTCGTGTGGGACAGAGAATGTTGATATGACTTCCCACAGAAGCTTACTTTGTAATGGAAGCAATTGCAAGATCAACATGAAAAAGATCTTCAAATGCCAATCGACAGTTGAAGGCGGACAACATCGAAGTCAAAGATGAAGCTATCGGAGCGGTGTTAACTGAGGAGTGTGAGACCCGTTTTGACAAAAGAGGTTTAGAGCTCCGGTCAGATGTTCACAGCGATACCTTTAAGGACGTTATCTGTGTGATTTCTTGATGCCAGAATAGGGGAAATAAACATCTCAACTCCTACCCAACTCTTACACGACTACAGTGGCACAGCAACTTCACAAATCAGTTTGAAAACACCAATCTGGTCAGCCATGCTATCGAATCGACTAACAGAGCCGGACGAAGTGGTATCCTGAAGAAGGACGCAGCAGTAGAAGATTGCATATCTGTGGCAGATGATTATGTAATCTGGAATATTCTAGAACTTAGTATATAAGTGTAGAACGATCAGGTAGATTCCAGAATGTTCAGGGACGTGTTGGAACCGGTGAAAAGATCCCAAACACTGTAACGGACTGTAAATACCCAGGCAAAGGATTGTGGCAGTCAGTTGAAAATTATTTTAAAAAGTTTAAGATGCATATCCAGTTTTAAGTAACAATAGAGTTGTAGTCACAGAATCAACGGTTACAGCGTTAGCCAATAGAGAGCCACCTATTGAGACATAACAGACATTACGTCGGTCGTTTTGTTTGATTAGACTTGAGAACATACGGTCGAGATAAATGAAGTGATTAACTCGAACCAGTCTTTAGTTAGTCATCACACCGAAGGTTATTTGCGTTGGTCAGTACAATCTGCGCTCACCCATCCATGGGGTAAAACGTGACAGTACCAATCATTCGATGTTTGTCAATCAAATAAATGTTTCAATAAATTTAACGCAGATCAGTGACACTATATCACAAATAAATGAATGAACTAGGTGTTCAAGAACTACATTACGTTATATGACACTCTCGAAATAAACTTTGATTTACTTCCACTATTTGCCCGTCACTGATTGACTCTTTGGGCGTCACAAGCTCAAATATAGAGATCAATGCGAGAGAGAACATTTTGACTAACAAGTACAGGTGTAGGCGCGGCATGTGAGCGTAACAACGTCGTCATCGAAAGATTCCAACAACAGGGATGAAAATAAAGACATCCGGCGGATGGCGCTTAGGGGAATCTATTTCGACTGATCGGCTGTCGAAGAACGCCACCAGCTGACACATTCTCAGCTTCTTTTGTTTTTGTACAAATTTCACGCACCTCTTAGAAATTTGATTATTGTATTGTAACTGGAGTTAAATAATGACTATAACACAGTTGAAAATTTATTAGATGGTTAACTTGAGAATATTTCCTGTCATCAAACTGACACAGACGAGTGTTCATTTCTAGTTATGGGCAGTATGGATTCCAGCAGCAGAAACAATGGCAAGCCCCAGCAAATGTTTTGTACTGCTTTCAGTGGGTCTGTTCATGAAATTATACAAAACCCGCAATTTTTATGATTTATATGACTATAGAATATTGACAACTCAACATCGCTTGTACAGTACTTTAAGCGGCTATAGGCCCCTATTTCATCACAAAACAACACATTTTGATTGAGAACATTTAGTGTGGTCTCAAATTGTTCTCTAGTGAACGTCAGGGCTTCGAAAGAGGCTGATAGCTTGATAGTACCTGAGGATGGCCTCTACATTTTGGCTTGTCACGGAATGTCATTTTAGGCGCGGCTCATGATCTGAAGGAGTACCAAACTGCCAGCTCCTCAAAAATCCAGAAATTACTTCTCATCTGAATAAGGAACACGCCGAGACAAATCGTATAGACGCAACCTAGTGGACAAATCTCCACTTCATAAATACCTTTGCTAGTAAAACAGTAGACTCAAACAGAATGAAATATTAATTTCAAACATGACTGACTACAGCAAAATCTTTTTTGTTGCATAACACAATGACTTAATAAATGCGTTTTATTGTAGTACATACACTGAGAGTATGATTAGCGATGTTTGTCATCTTTTGTTAATTTCAGTTACTGTGAAAGAGTTATATTGACTGATGTTACAAGTTACGGTTATTCTGTCATTTTTTGTCAATTTCAATTTCTGTAAGAAAGAAAACATCTATCAGTAGTCCACATATAGACAAGAGATGTCATACATGTGCGTCAAAGTGATTGTTTCAATAACTCCACTACGCTCTTGGTAATATTATGCTTTATTTGATTTCGGAAGTCTTCTCACACATTTCCTCTAAACCTCTTTGGAAGACCTAAACCCAGTTTACCATATTTTCCTGGCTCATCTGCGATGTTAATTTGCTATACTTTTATATAATTGATTTCCAAATCTATGAACATTTTCTTGCTTTGCAATAGTTAGAAAGCGTCAGACTTTTTGCAAAATTGACGGGAATATTGAATGACACTGACAAGCAGCCTTATCATGACGAGATCTTCTACAGTAACAACCCGTTACCCCAAAGGTTCCCAAAAATCCAGAGATACCTTTGCACCATCCATAGGACCTTTCTATTGCATTTGGAGATCCCTAAACCAATGTGGTGGAGACGTAATCAGCGGTCAGCAGGTCAAAGTCTTTCTTTCGTTTCCCCATTAAAGGTACTTTTCCCTTAACATTCACCAGTTTCGATCACAGGATGAATTTCGTCAGTGAAAAGACATCTTTTAAATAAAAACATTTTGTATCTTTCATACCTGCTAGTGTTTGCCTTATTTTATCATCCGTTATCGGAAACCTCATTACAAATGGCGGCACTTGAGTGAGTACCCATAATGTATGGGTCAGCTGTCACTCACTACGGCGGCCATTTTAGGTGGTGGTGCACCATCTAATATAAGAAATTAAACAAAAATCATATTAAATTGAGTGGAGTAAGAAATATTTGGAGTTGTGCTGAATGGGCATTATTTGGGATTAAGTTTTAACTGAAGTATTAAAACTTTTATCTAAAATGAAACGGCAAGGGTGTCTTTAAAGTTGTCGCGATTCAGTTCATAATAGTTGGCGAATTTCAAAATTGCGCTGACCTAACTCTATGCATCTTCTTTGCTGAGAAATTAACGCAGTCTGCAACATCTACTGGTACTTGTAAACCCCAAAGTGCAGCATTTACAAAAAGAAAGTGCGAGATGCGCACACAAAGGCAATAGCCGCACACTCGACTGCCTTGGTAATTGAGTTCATGCGTTCTGCTCAGTGGCCTGTCATCAAACTAATTATATGACATAGTTGTTTTTCTAGAAGGGACACAGCTTTTTTGCTGTGAAATCGATAGTCATTTTCTATTTGTTTTTTTTTCTCAATTCAAAGAGTCAAGCCGTGCAAAACCATACCTCACATTGGTGACGTCTTTATTGTTGACGTTTTATTGCGATCACATATGTATTGGAGCTCTTATAATATATTAGACTTCAGCCAATGTCAGACAGCTTCCAATTATTTGTAATATCAATTTACTTGATGGTCGATCTGGTTGACAAGTGTATCATTTTCAAATAGTCTCCAGTGACCTCAAACCTCAAAACTCATTATAGTGACTAAACGATTCATAGTCACGATCAGGCAGAAACAAACTACATGTAACCCAAGACTTGAATCGCAATAATTGTACAGAGGAAATAACGTCTTCATTTTATGAAATTTGGCATGTACCCCCTTACACGTCTTGTAAGTAAAAAACGCCAGGGCTCCCTTGAAAGCCAGCCCGTGCCTGTAGGTGAATTGATAGCTAAAGAATGGCAGGTGGCCCGGTGTTGGTCTTTTTGAAAAATGTTCACGGGGTCGGAGGAGACGAAAATCGTATTTCCCGGGGATAGGCATCTCAAATTGCTTAGACCAGTTTTGCACTTCCTTCTTGAAAATCGGGTGGGTCAGGTTTGCAGGTAGAAATATGTGTATTATAAGGAAATTCAACAAAATACTTTTGGCGTTCATTCAAGGAACTGTGATGTTTGTCTTTGGATATACAACGCTCACGAATGCCGCCAAAAGCTTGCTGCGTGCATTTTCGCCCTCAACGTATCTACAGAACGAGTTATGTAAGTATAGACAATTTGCAGTGGCGTATCCAGACATCAGCACGAGTTCTTTTTCTCCCTTTCATTACAATAATTTTCCGGTACTCTGATTCGTCAGCTCAGGCAGGATGTAGGCTATAGAAATTCATCGCTAAAACCGGTGCACTCATAACGCACGGAAAGATAGTCGGGGTTTCGGGTAGACAAACGAGACGCTTTAGTGGAGTGAAGCTGAGAAGTTCATTCAACGCTTTTAAAGAGATCGCTAATTTCTAGGGAGTCATTCCTCGTCCATGTGTTTTATAATCAACTGTTTGCGCTGTACATAGCGAAACTGCGTTTCTACGCTGACCGTAGATATTTCCGATCAACAGGAGCAGGTAGGATATATTTTCTGGATTGAGACTGTCTACTAACGTTGTATTATAGGACGGCGTCACCTCTCAAACGTTCCAAGAAATCTAAGCACACCACTGAGTGTTGAGGAAAGGTAAGCTATTAGCTATAATTATTAAAATTTTAATGTATGTACAATACAAGAAAAAAGTAATCAGACAAAACATAATTTTCCTGTCATGACGAATAATTCTGTTTTAACAGCAAAAATTACTGGTAATAACTAACAGGGCGGCAAAACTCTTATTATAGGAGGACTTCGCCCCGTCACTAACTCTGCTGTTGTTCCCCTTCATTCTTGGTCATTGTAACTGCCATTGTATATGTCATTTGCATATTAATAGCATTGATTCTCGTTGTACTCTACGTTTGTGTTTGCGCTCTTTTTTATCTATTTACGGCTATGCAGTGCGTCATCTGTAGAGTAGGGCGTGAGCGTGTTACTGGTCATCGCTAAACGTTTTGAGATAGCGATGGTACGATTTTTGTGTACTGGCGGCACAATTTACAGTAAGTATATGTGCATAACTTTGTATTAACTTTTGAGGTGGGTTCAATCCTTGACGTGTACATTGTAACATTTTTCTGGTCTATGTACGATTAAGTCTGTAACCCGGCCAAAGCGCCTTCAATTGTTAAATCTATGAGCTGCTTTACACCATCTCTTGTGGCGCCTTTTATTGCCCAAGTTACCAAAGATTGTCATTTTATTTTATTTTACTTATTTCGTATTCTCTGTTACTTGTACTCGTCATAGTAAATGATCATATATCGTCTACATCGGTCTCCTTCCCATGTCTGGTAATGAGCTTGTGAAGCAGGTATGATACAGGCCTGTAGGAAGCCAAAATCATTGGGGGGGGGGGGGGGNGGCACAAACCATTGAGACTTCGCCAAACTACCCCGCCCTCATCGCCATCACCTCCACCCCCACCCCCGCACCCCGTGCTTCCGATGCCATAATATTTGTACCGAATCTCCCACGTCCGCCCTCGCTTGAGGGCAATTCAGGGGATGCAGCCATCAAGAGCTGAGTAACCGTGAACTAACACGGAGGGTAAGAATGGGCCTAGGACCAGTACACTGACGGTTAGCGAGGAGCTGCCTCAAGTAACTGTAGCTGAGATCTAACAGTGTCAAAATAGGAAATTCCCGATGACCTAACCATCCCCCAACCCCCTACGGTGCGCCGCCCATGCCCAAAACTAGTCGCTTGTCAGCTCAGCTATGATTCACTCGAGACAGGCAGCTTAGCTTGTACCTCGTACCCATCCGTCTGCGCTGGCTCTAAGGTCAAGATTCATTTTATTGTGATGTGTTTCGGGAATACTATATTTTATTATGGTCAGTCTTTGAAATTTTTGAAAAGGTGAGGTCCCGAGGTCCCTGGTATAGTGCCATTGGGCTGGTTTCAAAATCCCTCGACCGGCAGTCCAGTTTTCTGGTTTGTGGGGAAAATGATCAGAGTGTCTCAAAAATGTACACACTTCAACGCCTGTAGTTCAGTTCCCGTGGATCAGTGAGATTCTTTGCGGGCAATGAGTTTAATTATATTCATTTAAGGACTTCTAAAACTTTTCCGATCTACGGTTTTTGATTCCGAATTTCATCAATATCTTTGTGAGTTATTTTAGATAGCCAATAATCGCCCGAGTATACTTTACTATTTGGGGATCGGATTATAGTTTTTTCAACTTCAGGCTGCAACTAAGTTCACTGTAACATCATCAAATTTTACAAGATCAGCTTCTCATTGCCAAAGATCATCTATGAATCTATCGATTTTTGTAGACACAAAAACAAGTAAATTAGAAATCAACGAATTTGTTTTCAAAACGGAATGTTATAAGCAATTTCCGCAGGCATGCTCGCATATTTTCAACATGGGTAACCTGGGGAACATTGAAGATGGGGCATTCGAATTAAGGTGTATTTCAGAGGTACCCATAACGGTTCACGAGGTAAACTTTAACTCCACTTACAAAAAAACGCTGAAATCTTTTTTATGATTGCGAGAGTTTTTTGAGTACCCTTTTCGACATGTACACGGTCATCACAAATAGTAGTTCAGACAGCAGTGTTTTCCACATGTGGGAATTCCCTACAAACAATTCATAATAACCATCTTCAAAAGAGATACTATTCTTGTGATACTATGGGAAACAGTAACAGTATTTTTTAACTAACCACCGGAAATAGTCCTTTTGTGTTATTCACAAATAGTGGGCTTTCACGTTCTTCAAAATTCCACGCTTTTGATGGCGGTCAATTGTATTGTATTTTTCACATTAGTTGTTTGGATCGAATGTCTTGATACTGCTGTGCTGTGCACGAATGTTTTGTTTTTCGATGAATTTGGAATCTCAATTTCTCTCGTGAACTTTTGGTAGTGTCGGATTTACATGTATAGAAGGACAAAGGGACATTTCCCCCGAACTGCTCCACCGAAAGAGTGTCCCATCTGAAATGGGACACCTTGAGATGAAAGGCTAAACATCACTAAGCTTGGAAAAGAGTGACAGTTCATTCCACCGTCGTGTGGTCACAAGACGGTGGAGGAAGTGACCTTCTTCATCATAAAAGCCGGTTGCACAATTTCATAAATACAGGAAAATACAGGTAATCGATTCCAACATTGGGCACTCTTTCCGTGAGCGGCCCCTTAAGAATTTGTCAATAAAAACACAAAAAGGTGGCCACTTGAGTGTCATCAATGGCCTCCTTCAAGGGCGGGGCCCCTAAATATGAAAATATCTATATTTGCAAAAATCAGGAAATGCACAGCAATTGATGTTATCTGTCAGGTCATCAATTTTTCTCAAATGACAAAAAATTTCAAGAAAAACATTATGCGAAAGTTGTCTCCGGTATCCCTTGCCAGAGAGGGGTTTGCTTTCGCAAAATTGACTTATTGAATTTGAAAATCCGCTGAGTAAATTAGTACACTCTGCAAAATTTTCTCGATTTTTCCAAATATATGTATGAATGATTACGTACACGTTTGCAAGTGCTTTTAGACGACTTGTGCTGCAAAAGCGGAGACCCTAATAACAATGTCCTTGCCAGGGTCCTCAAAAGGTAAACTATGCACTGATACTGAGTTGTTAAATGTTCTCTTGAATTTTCTCTCTTATCCGTATTTCGCAGTTTTTCTTTTCTCGACTGTCCCTGGCCCCACGCCTATGTCGGTTGCCACGGTTTAACCCTGACGCTTAAAAAACGTTTTTTTTTGGGGGGGGGGGCACGAGCCCGGCCCCCCGCTTCCTCCGGCCCTAATGTATTGTTCGTGACGGTAGTTTTTCAGTATCTAATAAATAAATACATGTATTCATGTAGTCAATAAAGACATTATACGTATTTGAAAGAGGGTTAACTGTAAATTGTGCCGCCATAGCCACTAAGGGAAAGCATTTTGACGAAGAACTCTTGCTTCCGCCCAGCCGTCATGACAGGCAATTTCGGGTCATTTTGTCTGGATACTTTTTTGTTGTATTGTGCATTTATATTACTGGAATCCCTCACTCAAACTGTGTTTGTCTAATCTGCTCAGCTGCAACAGAAAGAGCTGTTTCTGTAATAGCAACTAACTGTAACATGATGATGATGATGATGACGGTGATGGTGATGGTGGTGGTGATGGTGATGATGATGATGATGATGATGATAATGGTGATGGTGGTGATGGTGGTGATGATGGCGATGGTGGTGTTGTGAATGGATGATGATAATAACGATGATAACGATGATGACGATGACAAGGATAATGATTTCAGCGATGATGATGAGGATGGTATCGATAATGTAGACTACGTTTCTAGAGGAAAACAGAAACGTTTCAATTGACACTCATACTGCTTAATATTACGCTCATAAAAACACATTGGGATAACATTACATAAGTTATTCCAAAAATAACCTAAAGTGAGTAATAAAAATAATAATAATAATAACCGTAATGTCAACAACTTATACGTTGCACGAACTTATTCACTGTCATACCTACTGTAAAGTATTTGTGGGTCAGATTTAATCAGCCAACGTGAACGTTGACAACAACAACAAAACGTTTATTTCAGAACTCACTGAGCGTTGACGAAATAGGTAATAATCAAATAAAAACCATGTCGAATTAACTATTGTCATCGGACTTGCCCAAAATTGTTAACATATCCGTAGCAAATTCCCAAAGTACTTGCTGAAATTAGGCTCTCCAAAGACTCTTCCTTATTCCCATAGCAGCGGTTAGCAGGTGTTAACATGCAGTGTTCACCCTAGTAACAGCTTTGCAGAAATATGCGCAATTCCATTCCGTCAACATTTCGACAACCGGTTAACGTTAGCACTTCTAACATTATGCAATTTCCATCTTACCACGTTATCTATTATTCTTTATCTCCGCGTTATGGCCGCGTTGAAAAATATCATTAAGAATGAAATGATTCAGAAATTATCAAAAACCGTTTCAGTGTTTAACATTGTCGATCACTAAAAATCCGGCTTATAGGAACCAGGAACTGTTAAAACCGACTATTGTGAGACCAACCCTAATCTAATAGAGTTGAGCTTCTTCCCACCGAGGAGGACTCATCAGTAAATTTGTAGAAGACAACTTATAATTCAAATGCTTTTTGTTACTAAAATGGTAACCTAAGCTAATCACACGGTAGACGAGGAAAGTTTGCTTTATTGGGGCGAGGAGCAGGGATGTCAGAACCCCAGTGTCCTCTAGGCTCTTACGCGGGGGCACCAATTTCACGGGATCACTAAACCCATCCATGTTTGATGTGACTTGCAGTCATAGTAAAAGTCTAATGATATAGACGTGGATGCTCAGTGTCGGAATTACCACTGAGCAATCCGTAAGCCATATTTAGGGGCACTCCTACACAAAACTTACAGGATCAGGGCCGGTTTGCAGTGGCGAGGTACCACACAGACGTATCGTAACGCTGAAGCAACTTGTGACGTCATTTTCGCTTTTATAGTTGCTTCGATCAAAATGTCTTAAAAGTGCCCAACTCTCCGTATAAAAAGTGTTTTCTCAAACACAGTGGCAATTTTGTATCATTTTTAAAGTGCGTGTGACTTGTCCGACTGACAGATTTGTAATGAATTGTTTGTTCATGTGTGGGACGATCCTGCCTCCCGTTCAGTAACGCTAGGACCTCGCTAAAAGTCAGACTTTGCGAGATTACGTGAGATATTGCCGTGTATTTCAATTGAAAACACGTGACTTTGGCTAGGTTTTATCTAGGTTCTAGTGTAGGTCCTCGGGTTACCGGACGCAGCCCTGGTGTTATTTTGAATAGGCGACCTTCGTTTTACAATGACGCACATTTTCAGCAAATTTTTGTAATAAGCTGGTTTAACTACTATGGACGAACCACAGTTAGGTAGGAAGTTGGATCAGTGAATGACAACCAAGCCGATGTCAATAATAGAATGAGAAACTCGAATTCCACTAGATGTCGCAAGTGAAGCAAGAGATCTTACCAAAGAAATGTCCGCATATAGGCCAATCACGTGGGTTCCTTACACAAACTCTCTCACGCTGATGACTTACCTTCTGCTCTCAATCTATTCAAAAGTTAAAAAGATGGGCTTTTATTCCTGACCACCACCTCGTGGATATCGAGTGGCTCATTCTTTTGAAGTGGAGTGTTCACGTTTTTGATGACGTAGGCTACCACAACCTAAAATGGCCGCCGTAGTGAGTGACACATGACTCATGCACTACGGGAACTCGCGCAAATGCCACTATATATATGTTACGAGGTTTCCGCAGAAACCCCATCGAATTCACAAATAATAATAAAAAGGGCAAAACCTAACGAAATGTTTATAATTATTTTAGTGATATCTTTAGACTAACGAAACTCACCTTGTGTTTTAAACTGATGAAAGAAAGAGTGTCTTTAACCAAAAATAATACATTTAAAATATTGTTGATAGAAGTGAATAAACATATTTTATCAGGAAAACTCACTTTGTTACTGAACTTTCAAGAATCCGAAAGTGGAATAACCAGTCCCACGACTTGTTGAAGTGGCGACCTCTTTAAGCAAGAGAGTAATGACTGCGTGGTGAGTGGCCCTCCAAGAAAAAATCGTTCAGCATGTGGTTCGTGTTATCCATGATTATGCAAATAGTCTACGTCACGCACGTTGTGCGCTTTGTAGTGTTGTAGCTCATACGTTCCCCTACCGAGTTACCGTTCGGATGTGTTTGGCTAGAGAGGAAAACTTTTGACGTGAGTATTTATTAGATTTTGTACCTGTAACGTTTTGACTTCCTATTTGTAGCATTTAGACTTTGTAAGCGAGTCTGTTCAGTATCATATGTCACGTGCGTAAAACGTTTATCATTGTGCGATATCAACAGCTTTTTATTTAATTTTCACTTTTCTTATCTAGTAAAATGTTGCCTTTTATGCACAAAAATGTGGACACCTAAATAAATATATGAATTTCTATGTAAATATAAGTGGGAACACTTGTGTCAGGAAAGGGTGATCGACTTGGACTTCGTTTGAAACTGGGCACACCAAAGACAACAGAGGCGAACGTGCCAGTGTGGGTCTACTTATCTAAATAAAAGTATGATTAAATTTCATGACGGGTTCACTTATAAATATGGTGACTGGTCCCGATGGGTGGAAGTTTTAATGTTTGACAATTGTGATACTTTTTGTAGATTACAAAGAAAAAATGATTTTGCCCGATTTAAATTCAAAGCTACAAATGTTAGGGCAGCACTCAGGGTCTTTGTATTGATGACTGTCATGAATTATACGGAAAAACGTTCAAGTTCAAGTCTGAAACATGTGAAAAACCAACTTTGCAACACAATGAGTTAACCCCTAGATTTGGCAGTCATCGTTTTAGGGTAGGAGTGTAACTCGGTTGCCCAATCTGGGGTACCTTGCAAGCCGAAATCATGCGACCCATGTTAATACAAAGAGATATAATTGTCCCCCCATGTCTCTCTTACCCACTAAAAGAGGGCCTAAAAGATGACCAATATTTATACCTCATATAGAGAAATACAACTCTTATTATACCCCATCCTCCTGTCAAGAAACTCTTTTAAAATCACGTCAGTATGATTCATACCGTGTAATAGCCTATCACCATATTAAAACTTGTATAAAAATAGTGATATTCCACCAAGGCTCCAACTTTATATCATAATGGTGAGAAAACAGTCCAAATTTATCCCAGAAAATTGAAAAACGCACAGTCTCAGCAGCACACCGCCACTATCCCCATTACGTAACAAATGAAGAGGAAGAGAGGGCAAGAGCGTTCAGGCTGGCTCTCGCTCGCTCACTATTGAACATTACATCCTGGCATTGAGTCAATCATTACGCGATGCACGTTTTGATTTTTTAACGCAACAACATGAGTGCGCGGTATCCGGGAGGATACAGCTTCCCAATATCAAGAAGCAATTTGTGCACGTAATGTAACGGAAATAAATATTACATCACGCACTGAAGGTACATAGGACAGAGCCAGCTGCAAGGGATCGTGCAGCAATTTCCTTATTGATTCGCTTTGAAGGCGAAAAGAATGAGATAACTCTAAATCGTGAGCTTGCAATATCTTTTTAACCGCATAAATCTTTCAGTACACATTAAAAAATTCTCCAGATTAACTGAGAGTACTTTTTAAACTAAAAGTAAATTGAAATGCGCATGATCGTATGCGTATGAAATGTGAAAAGCAGCTATAGGCCTAGCAGGCGATCTATGGCAGACGTCCGACAATCGTCAAGTGCCGCTGGTTGAGCGTCTTATCGGAAAGGGAATTCCTGTTACAAAATCACCAGGCATTTGCACCAAAAGAACACAAGTAGTCGACCAAACCTATAAGCAAACTGAATACAGGAAGTTTCACTTTGATGATG
Source organism: Phoronis australis (assembly GCA_002633005.1). Lineage (NCBI taxonomy): Eukaryota > Metazoa > Phoronida > Phoronidae > Phoronis > Phoronis australis. Next base: position 19,162 of record NMRA01000029.1, on the reverse strand, counting down.
GTGACTGATTACCGTGGTGCCTCCTAGTGGTAGTTTTGTTTTGCGCCCATAGTTGTATCTCTTAAACGCACTGCAGGATCTTTACTAAATTTAGTAAGTGTATTTATATGAAGATAACAACAGACGACGACTTTCAGGCGGATCCAACCGACACTGTGCCCACTAGTGGCAAGTTTATTTTATTCTGTTTTCCTTTTCTCTGAAGTTCCTTGACAGATTTTTATGAAACATGGCATGTTCCTGTTTTTGGATGGATTGTATGTTTTTGCGCCATCTAGATTCCATTTTTATGATACAAATAAACAACCCTAAAAGCACACCATTTGCAATGCATTCGTGGGCGCATTTCAACGCTCTGCGTTGCTCTTGTTTCATTGGCGAAAGTTTTTATAAGGTCTAGACCTCTTTTTCCCTAATACTGTGAACGTGCTTGTCGGGGCTTTCTCAGTGCAAGAATGCATGATATTTAAATGTCTATTTTTTAGCAACTACGGAGGACTGCCCATAGTAACCTTAGCGTCGGCGTGTACTGAATTTAAGAACGGATACGCACACACGTGTTCACGCACATGCATGCCAATCGACCAATCCACAATCAAACTGGACACTGAAGGAACAACAATCATTTAACGACCACCTTCAATTCGAAACTTGAAAATACCTGCACCTTACCATATTATGCTAGCAAGTTTACCACAACAGATTACAAACATATTTTCTGCTGTTTTGTTTCTTGGTCGATTTTAAGGCATTCACAACACACTAATTTTTGGGAGCTTTTCCGCTGCTTTGCAGCTTAGCTAGGTATAGACATTTACTTCTAGACTATACTCCCTTGTTACCGTGTGGTGTATCGTTGGCCAAATGGCTAAATGTTAAGCTGTTCAATTACTTACGTAAGATAAGTCTTGTTAGAGGCCTAAAGTAATTATTTGCGGCGTAAAATAATTATCTATGGCGTAAAGTAATTAGTTGCGGCGCTCAGTATTCAGTTTCGGCGCAAAGTGATTAACTGCGGCGTAAAGTAACTTTCAGAGCCGCAAATAATTACTTTACGCCATGAGGTGATAATTACCGTACGTCGTAAATAATTACTTTACGCCTCAAATAATCACTTTACGCCTCAAATAACTATTTTACGCCTCTAACAAGAATTGACCTATCGCAAGCTTCGCTCCCTTTCTTAATGTCGACTAACAAACAATAAGTTCTACCCGACAACGTGTTGTATGTCGGGTAAAATGGCGGCCTGGAAACGAAGGTGTGTCACCAATGCTACGTTCTAAATGGTCAGTTGAGCCGTCACTCAAAATCTTGGCGATAGGTCAATTACCGGCGTAATGATCACCCATTTGGGCAACGAAATAAAGACCATAATGTTGTAGCAAGCACGCACGTTCAATGTCAATGAATGACGTAAAGCCTCCTCTAATTGTCTGCATGATCCTGTCATCGGCGTAAACACCACTCTGACATAATTTGGGCCGGTACGCCGCGATGATTACCTGAAGTGCTTTGAACCAGAAGCAATTTCAAAATTACTACTAACAAAATTATCAGCGTAGTTAGTATTACCAATAGCTGCAACAATTTTGTTGTTGTTTGTTGTTGTTGTTGTCCATCTATATAATACCTTTAACAGATAGGCATTGGGTGGACATTTTCCGCGAGGGTGGGAAGGGGGGGGGGCTCGGGGGGCTCGAACCTCCCAGGCTACGGGCCTGTATTCAAATGTAGGAATCTATTGTTTACAGTTTGTAGTAGGCCAACTGTCGATAAACCACACTTTGGATTGTGAAAACGATTTTACACTTGCAACAGGGTACCCAAACTTGGACTCTGCTTTAAGGTGGCAGTGTACCATGAAGGAGACTGTAGCCACAGACAATTATAATTCGCACCTAGAAACTAAATATCTGGGATAGGCCAGGTTTTGAAAATTCTTTACATAGGCATTGCTGGTAGGGTTGGTAAGTCTGGTTTGCGTTTTTAGGGGTATGTTGGGAATGTCCACCAATTCGGGTTTAGATATACGTTTCTTCAAAATGGTGGCTCCCTATAACAATGCTACATTTTTAGCAGTGACAGAAAAATCTAATGCGATTTCAGGTAGCCGTTACAAGAGCAGTTAATTTGATGCAGCACCTTCAGACCACAGAATTTAGATTTGGTGTATTTCTAGCAATCATAAGAAAATGGTGGTGTTGGGTTGAAAAATGTCCATTTTGCGTTTCTAAGCACATTTAATAGAACTTCGCTTCCTTTTTCCGTGATATTACGATAACATATTTCTTTATTTTTTCTTATTGTGCATCCTTCTATTATAACATGTATGGGATGAGTTGAATGAAACGTAACAGTGGTATTCCCTAGATAAACTTAATTGCTGCATAGCGTTATAAGCATCCTGTCTATTCCTACAGCTAGCTGGCTGCTTATCTAAGGAGATGACATCGTGACTAAATAGCGGTTTACATTATAATTGATATATAGAACATATCAGACTGTTTAGTATGACGTCAATTTGACGTTTTAAACCCACTCAAATGATATTAGAATGGTAAAAGTAAAATGCTCATATAATTAGGCTCCATTTACATACGTAGCGTTATAAATTACGAAAGTACTCCGGAAATTATTGCCTCCCCTTGAACCCAGTCAATTATAATTATTACACTGTGTCAACTCGCCAGGAGCATGCAATGAGTACAACCGTTGTTGGAGTACACCCATTTTGTAAAATTTCAAGTGCAAAATTGCCCCCGAGGGCACCTGAAACGGAAAAAATCCACGGTCTGTAAAAGTTTTGAAAAAGTAACGTAACTTTATGTCTATTCTTATTTGCGGTTCCAAATTGCGTCACAATAGTGGGTGATGCCTGGTCACTAAACGCCCAGATAAACTCTATGCATCACGGGTATTTCTGTATGGTTGGCTTAGCTATTTTGCACTAATAGAGCCAAAATCATAATTTGAGGACAAAAACATTGAACATAATTACACTTGATCAATGCGATCTGAACACAGTGGCCATTCACTGAAATGGCCTCTAATATACATGTAAGCGGCACAGGCATAACTAGTTAAATAGAAATTAAGGCTTATTTTTAAATATATGAGGAAGTAAACTATTAATATTCATACGTTTCGATTTTCATTAAAACTTTAATAGAGGCTGTCTATAGCAGAAAACATAACTTATTGTTATTGCTTTGCACTATTTTGGTGGAATATTTCACAACTGTTTGGACTGTTCCAAAATGTACATTTCTCTCACCGGAACTTTCCTTTGTTCATGCTTTTGATCTTGACAAGTTTCCCAGCATTATGCTGTAGTTGACATCCTGTATTCTTAGTATTTATCACCAATTTGGTTACCGATTTTGGCTACACTTCTCTCAAACTTGCTTTTTATGTTTCCAAGTGCTCTTGTTCAGCAATGGATAGGAAGAACACACGTGGTTAATATGCTCACCTGCATGGTTCAAAGGTGCTGTGGCATGAGATACAGATTTAAAAAAATCAAGTTTTATTGGATTTTGCCAGTTTACACAAATATGCTTGCGCAAGGGAATAGCTCACCGCCACATTGTTTGTCTCCGATTCAGCTGTTGTTACGGGTGAGAAGTCATCACTTTGCATCCCTATTGCTTGGACAAACGGATGATGCAGGCCACACCCACCATAGTTACTGGTTCGACCGTCTCACAAGCGTAAAGCCAGTATGGCGAAAATCCATTGGAAACGTTCCAGAGCAATAAATACGTTCTATGACAAGACTGAGCTGTATACTGTGCACTCCACATAACGTAGAGATACATTTTAGTTAAAAGTTAACATTTTTCAAACTGTATTTACTGATGAAATTACAGTTTTGTCGGTTACTCACACTATCCGCAAAAAGGTTGAATCCTGCCATTCACTAAAGAGCAGTCGAGATGATCACGCTACACTCTGCCAGGAACGACATTTGTGACGTTGGTTGGTCTTTGATTTGATTTGGTCGTGTTGTCTTTTCTGTTTTTGGCTTTCAAACTTGCGGAATTGCAAAACAGGGAAAAGTCAGCCGAGCTCACGGCGCGACTCGTGTGTCATGCAAATCAGCGCTTGTTTTATGTTCATGTCGAGTCGAGATTGTGTAGATTGGGTCGAGGGAGTTCTAGACGTGGGGGTCGTGGGTCGAAGGGCTCGTGGGTTCAGGGGATCGTGGGTTGATGTGATCGTGACTGACCGAAATGTCGTGCCAATGCAAATAGGTTAGATTTCAGTGTAAATAGACCAAATAATTTAAGAATTGACACAACAATGGTCTAGTTTTTAGTACTTCATACCTTCACCAGAGACTAATCAAAGGCATGCCGCGTGCTTTCAAAATAGCGCGAGGCTGTAGCACGAGGTATATGCGGAGGCCAATATTCGCTAGGAGGTGAAATGTTATTCAAGTCAGCTTCAGTAAATCATTACCTTAGGCAAGTGAAAACTTTACGTCCAACAATTGCCACATCAACGTGTATATGCTGAAACTGTTATCATTTTAAGCATTGATAGTGGTACATATGAATCAAAACATTGTCTTTTACTGCAAGGTAAAATCAAAACTTTGTTCCATACACTCTGTATAGCATAAATGCATGTAGGTTGGCCGGAAAAACCCCAGCTTAAGGCAACGATATGTCTAATAACGCAAAATCTATAAAAAAAGATCACGTACCACAAAGCATTAAGAAGTGACCTTTCGACTTCGGGACAGTTTCCTATGGATAGAAAGGCTTCTTGTGCACAGGTATGTAATTCGTGCTCCGTCATCAGCTTAAACCTGACTGCTTCCAACAATTTTGGAGCAAATTGTACCCTTTCGGCAGAATTGTAGTCTATCCACCGTAAAACCGCGTGGAAAATCTCCACCTCAGATTTAACGTTGATATTATCGTCTTCTAAATATTCCCGTATGGTTTCTGTCGGAAGGCTCAAGAAATAATCGCCACTGGTGACGTCTTTGGGATATTTTTGCGAACACACGACGGCTCTTTGCCAAAGACTGGCGAGTTCATTCTGTAGCGCCACGTCTCTGATGCGAAGTGCTTGACTTGGTATGACATTGTTGAGAAGGTCTAGGCACATCTTACGCACAGACCGTATGTTGAGCTTGGAAGATGCAGAATATATATCCCCCACGTTATCATAAGTCAGGCGCATATTTGCAGTATAAATGTACTCCAAAATATGTTGAAAAGCATCTGAAATTGATGTATAGAATTTTTACGTGATCGGTTGATTTCAGGGGTCGAACTATACAACTGTAAAGTGCTTCTTCCAAACAGAATTTTGGGAAGCATAATCCCTGATAAATTGACTGCATGTATTGTTTAACATGGAAGGTGACGATGAACGCTTTAATAAACTTATTTACATAAATAATTAAAAATGGGTGTTTCAGTTCAGAGCTTAAACTATCACCTGTGTTGGCAGACATTATCAAACACTAGATATTTGAAATCCATATAGTTCACGACTGGTTTCCCCAATCAACAGAATAATCTGCGTCTTTAAAACTACTAAATTGCCTACAACACTGTCTCAATCGATGTTGTATACCTTATTGATTACCGGTGTTGTCTGGAACTTTTGTTGGCTTGACTACATGGAGTATCAGTCAGTATACAGACGGATATGAAACACACAACATTGCCCTCTATCGTCACGCAGTGGCTACTCAACATCCGATTGATTTTGACAATGCACGTATCATTTGTAATGACAAAAGTCGCCAGCTGTTTACACATCAAAGTGTCCCTGCACATTCTCGAATCGAAAGCATTCAATAGCTGTTTCACGTCAGTCAGACTACAGCACAATTCATGACTCCCGCCATACAGAGATTTTTATGGGCCTCCCTCTAATCTCTCTTTTCCCCTTCAGTCGTGGATTGTGCATACTTCTAAATATCTACTGACTCTTATTATTCTGTTTTTCATTCACCTATTTGCATATGTTTACGTAAATATACCCAAGCGTATTTCACCTTCCTGTTGACCTTTTTGTCCTAAAAGGCCGTTTGTACAAACAATGTTTCTCAAACTGACATCGACGATTTCCGGAAGTGATAAAAGCAGACGATTACATAAATAACTGACAGCTGCCTCACTAAACATACCTGAAGATACTCCTTCTAACTTGATGTGTGATGCTTCTGGCTCTTTGACGAAAAAGTTCGCGAAACATTCGCTATGACATCCTAATGCAACCTTATGGGCGCTGTAGCTCACGTTGTCAACTGTTATGCACACGTCACACATTTGGTCGCGCGAATAAAGGCGTTTCATGTACTTGCCAATGAATGCAAAATGAACGATGTTTTTGGCGGGATCTTCCTTCGACGAAACAAATGATGCATCTTCCAAACCAACATCTGCGTCACCGAACATTTCCGTGACTTGTGGCTCAAACTCCGAATATCGACATTCTGTTGATATACAATGACAAGTCAGTAGTGTCATCGGAGAGGTAGTAATTTTCTGCATTCAACACGTTTAAGAATGAACACACATTCCAATTATTTGTCCACCGTCTACCCTTCCCGCGTGACCAAGACGTCAGACTCAATGCTAAGCGCAAAGACATGGTGGCACTCTTATCAAAGTGTGATATAAATTCATACTTGATGCTTCTAAGCCACCTTCTCTTTTTCAGTATCAGAAGGGTCTGTTAATATGTTTTCACGTAACAGTAGCTAATATTACCTTCTCCCCTTGGTTTTGACAGCTTCTGCTTACGACATGGCGAATTGTTGTGGTTTGCTGCAATAAATCCAATTGGAAATAAAGCGAGACACTTAATTGGAAACTAAAAACTGTGCAAACAATTATGCAGTGATTTGATTCGACGTTGTTCAGGTTAACTGTCAAAACTCCAGGAAACTCCTGAAGTAAAATCTAAGGTCACGGAGAGGGTAACCCTTAGCTTTTACCTTTCAAATTCCTAACTTGTACAATTAGCTTAAATTTAACGGCGGTAACTTTACGACCTTGATGTCGTCGTAACGTGAACACCGAGGGAAGTTGTTTGGGGTTACTTAAAATTGCATGCTCGAAAGAAGTAGAGATCAATAATTAGGTTGATTACTTTCATTCAAAGTCATTCGAGAAAGTAAGAAATCTTTTTCTTCGCAAGTAAACTGTAATTAGTAATTGTTAACACAACGATATTCAGACAGTTGGCCTTTAATCAACGAAAAAGAAACGATTCACCTAACCTTTATTTGGTGACGACGAGTAGTTACGCAGGTTATTTCCCAAGTTCATTGTGTTGCTAACAGAAGGCGCTCGTCTACACTCAATCAAACCTTTGTGAACATTCACCGACGATACGCCATCTTTCACGCTGACTCTTTGCTTATTGTTTTTTGGCTTTGGTGTCTCTACGTCATTCTTTGTTCTCTTTTGAAAGTCGTCGAATGGCTGGTGCTGTGAAGCGTCTATGACCACTAACGGCTCTGTAGGTGACAACTTTCCTTCCGCGTCAGGTTTGTCATTTTGGTCGCCATCGTAAAGAAACTGCTTTGCATATTCCATTAAAGCTATACCAAAGTCCCTATTTGATTTGTCAATATTCTCCACTGGACGAGTGGAATTGCGATTGGTCTTTTCTTGACGATGCTTGCCAGTGTCTTTAATCTTAACGCAAGACGGCTTCATCAGTCTCTTGACCAGAGTGGGTTCTTTCTGGCAAGCATGGCCAGAAGATGAATCAGTACATTCGTCTCGGGGATTAGTTTTAGCATTCTTAATAGAGTGAGACACATATCCGGGGAAAGGATGTTCTTGGCCTTCAACTGGATCCAGGTGTTTCGGAACTTGATAAATATCTTCAAAACATTCACCAGGACGCGGACTCTTTCTACAGTAAGACCTTTGTAGTTGCGGTAACTGGAACGGGTTGCTTTGACTTTCTAAATAGTGATTCTGCGCTTCATCCTCGGTATAAGAGCAAGGTCTTGGCTTGGGTCTGTTCTCCCCAGCAATCCACGATGTCCGTACCTTTGATTTTCTGGAAGATGGTGGGCGTCGATAGGAACTATTGTGCCTCTCCCGAGGTGGTGGTTTTGGTATAAAGCCAACACACTTACGTTTTGAGGGGTGAGAACTGTGCCTTGGCCATTCCTCCATTTCTGAAACTTCAGTGGCTGATGACAGTGTAATAGTTGACGTTTGGGAATACAAATCATTAGGAGGACTTTTTTGAAATCTTTGCTGGAAATGAGGTAAAGTTGGGGACTCAGTGTGTCTTCCAGAGCGTTCTCTACATTCGATCTTCGGTTGTGTGCTGGCATTTTTCACACGATCAGCCCTCCGTAGATTATGACAGTGTTCAGGATCACAGTCTTGGTCATATCTTGGTTTGTTTGCTCTGTTTACCTCATAGAAAACGGATTTTATATGGCAAGTATGTTTCGGTCTTCGCGACTCATCAGGAAATATGGAAACAGGAGTTTTTCGTTCGTGTAAACGCTTAAAATGCTCCGATTCCCGTCTGTGTGATATCGGTCTGCGAAACTGCTCAGACTCAGCAAGTTGACTACCCCGTTTGGAGTGTCTGTTCGACTTGGCATGTTGGCGTCGTCGATCCATGGTACTTCCGGTCACATGACGTGTATCGCGCGCGTTGTTGTTGCTGCTTTCTTTAGTCCTATCTATTTGCAGTTTGCATCTCGCGTCGGACAAAGCAAACGAGTCGTTTGATTCAAAGTGTTCTTTTAGGATTGAAAATCGATTCTCTGGTTCACGGCTAGCGTTGCTTGTTGCCCCCGACTGTTGGGGGCAAATAATATAATCTCCGGAAGGTGTCTCTGGTGTATCTGAAGCAGGCGGTCTGGGAAGGTATCTAGCTATAAAAGTGAATGTCAAAACATTGTTTGTGTAAATGAGTATTATGTATCGCCAGCTGTTGAATAGTGTTCCAGTGTAACTGTATTTTATAGTTAGTTATCCAATACAGTGACAATTTGTGCAATTCAGGGAGTAACGCTTTTCAAAACAACATTTCAATAGGATTGTTCTAAAACCCCTCGACCCCCACACCCCACGACCCCTTCAATCCTCAACCCCCTCGACCCATGATCTGTGGCAATAGATTATGTTTGCGCTTTTTACACATTTCATAATCATGTTACGTCGCTGCATGACTTTCGCGTGAAACTTACCTACACGCGAATCTGCTCTAGCTCAAGTCTGGTGGTTAAAGGCGAAGGCAACCTTTTTGCATGTCATTTTAGCAAAAATAAGGTTCGTTGATTGACCAAGATATATTTTTTCAGTTAATTACAGCTTTTTGTAATTTGAACAATTACTCGTCTGCTACTCTGGAAGTGACGTTTTGGAAGGCAAGCATTTCGCGCCAATTTTTTTATGTAGACAGACTGAGAGCAGCCGAGTCAGTCATCGCTCTACCTCGGTTGTGATAAGTTCGGTCGTCGTTTGCTTTTGTTTACGAGTCAGTCAATATGCCACACTCTTGCTGCGTGCCCGGATGTACTCATTATTGTTTCACGGACAGAGGAACAACTGTCCCACTTGCCCGAGTGTCCCGCGACACACTCCCTCTGGATGGTTACCTGAGCACACAAACTGCTTACATCCCGCCGTGTGACTCCCTCGCATCACACCTGGCACCTTCTAAATAGCTCCAATACTTTAGACAAGTCCACAATACACTTATCAATGTTTGGCCCGCCGATCTGTTCATTGGACGACGAACTGTCCTCTTCACTCGGTGTCTAACTGGGTCTGTATTCACTCCCACTACTCAATATCGCAGCAGGGCTGCTTACAGGCTTTGAGTTCATCCCGGTACGCAGCAACAGCGTGGCATGTTGACTGATTCGTAAACAAAAGCAAACGACGACCGCACTTATCACAACCGAGGTAGAACAATGACTGACTCGACAGCTCTCCCAGGCGGACTATATGAAAAGAAATTGGCGCGAAATTCTTGCCTCCCAAAACGTCACTTCCGGGGTAGAGGATGAATTATTAATCAAATCGCGAAAAGTTGTAATTAAGTGAAAAATATGTCTGGGATAATCAATTAATATTATTTATGCTAAAATGACATAAAAAAGTTGCCTTCCCCTTTAAAACTGAAAGTGACGTAAGAACATGACCTGAAATAGTGTGCTATCGTTGTCACGGAAATAGTTCCACGAGCGCCTACTAATGGCTCCGTTCTACTAAACTTAGGGAGTTAGCACGTTAATTTGAATGGACATGATTTCACATTTTTAGTATTTGCTTTCTGTTGTATGCTTGTTTACAATATACTCCATGTAACTTTGAGTAACTCTTTTAGTTAACAGTTTGCCTTTTTAAAGTGCATTTACAAAGATTACGGCCCGACTCGTTGGTCCTGCAAGTCAGTGCTTATTCTACATGTAGTCGGTGGGCCAGATTTTGTAGGGCCTCTAGAAAATGGTTTTTGTGAGTACTTACGTTTGTAAAAACAACAGTTTTGGTGACTTTTTTGTAAAACAAGTAATATGGTCCCATCAGTGCCATTGTATTGAACAATATTACACTCACAATACATGTTTTACTATTGTAATTTAATTGTAAACAGTGAAATTTAAAAAATGTAAAGAGACACCTAGTGGCAAAAATGCAAACTAAGTCTGAATGTTACTAGAAAGTTATTCTGGCATTGTCAGGCAACAAAAATAACACAAAACATTTGAGACTGGGCAAAATTTGTGCCTCAATGACTAAAACATTGACTAATGGTGTAAAATACAGCTTGTTTGCATAATACACCAGAAATACATTATAGTAAAAAAACAATATAGTTGAATGATTTCTGTGAATGTGCACAAAGACTGTATGGAAATAATAGATTATTCTGACAGCGTTTATCAAGCAGTATGAGACAAATACATGACAATGATGATCAAACTATGTACTTTCTATGACTTAATCAACTGATAAAATTAACTTTTTAATACAAAAAAGGAAATAACGGGGTTGGAGGTCTATTTGTGGTTGACTTGTCAAAGAACTATCCAATGTTATGCAGTCAGTGTTGCTGATGTTACTACAGTTGTCACAGCTGCACAATTCTGTACAGTTTGACCCAGCATTGCAGCACAAACTCAGTTTCCCAGCACACATGTTCTTTTTGCACTTGCAGCGTTCATCGTTTAGTACTGTCAATGGAGATGCGTTCATTGCCATACATATTAACTGCAAAGCTCCACCGCCAAGGAGCCAACTATGGTCGATTAGAGAGGGTACAGCACTGCACACTGGTGATTAACCTACCCAGATCTTATGCCTCTTGGCGCTTTCTGGGTCATGTATATTCATTGTATTCTGAAGATTTCGTAATAAACATTAAAAAAAAATTAGCCCGCAGGCAATGAAGGGTCAAACACTAAGTCCTTGTTTGGAGGCGGGTACTATTTGGGCAAACATTTGATTCAAAATATGTTATAATGGGCTGTGTTAATTAGAGTCAGCAAGTGAATTATTGAACACTAGCCTCAATTCACTTTCGTATCTCTTAGTCGGGCACAAACTACAACAGTGAGTAGCTTCAACAATATTTCTTAAGATTGCCTGTCCAAATAACTCCATGCACACCAGCTTTCTGAAGAACAGCTTCAAAGTCTTGCTTTAGTTTTGAAAGGCAAATGACATCTCCTTGTGTTAGAAGCTTCGATTCAATGAACTCCAAACAAAACTGTAGAAAAACATCTCTGAAAACTGTGAATTCGTCACTCTTCACAATCGTTGTCTTTCTATTTTTTATAGCATGATGATCTGTGGCACTTGGCTTCTAAGACACATTCTTTATCTTTGAATTTCATTTGCATATTCAGGGCTCTGAACTGAGCTGTTGCTTGCGATACAAGTCCAACTGAAAAAAAACCCGAACTGTTAACACTAATTTAACATTCAACTATGAGTGAGTTGGCATACAATTTTTTCAGACGGACTTATCAGGAACTGATCCACCACCAGCCTAACAAATTTACATGCCGTTTGATCTGTAGCCTAATAATGCTGATCGTCTAATAATTAGATCAGTTGATGCAACTGAAAATAAATCAGCTGATATACCAGTGCAGTGATTGAAATTTAATTTTTTTAAATCAGATGCTCAAACCATAGTCAATTGATTTACATTTAAGGTAATCGGCGTTTGACGAAATGGACAGTGGCTTCCATCGTCCTCAAATTTCGACAGCGACGATGGCCACTTAGGCAGTTTAATTTAATTGTCATTGCAGCTACCTAAGTAATTAATGTTTACAAAAAATGAGACTACGGCAGGGGATGACGGCCACTTGGGCATGTTGTTTGCAACCATCTACTCCATTTAACCTTCTCAAAAATTTTTTACCTAAAGTGCTTTAAAATCACACCCACAGTATAACGCCATAGGATTATCCCTTAGCGCAAGCAGTGTCGATGTGGCAAGTGAATGGAGTGTTCGAAAAACTGGATTTCAGGAGTATTTGTTTAAATTGGGAACAAATGAAAACATTAACGACCTCCTCAGAGGCATCTCTCTACGCGGTACTTCTAAACTTATAGGAACATAATTTGCCGAAAAGTATCCGGCATATGGAGTACCTATGGAATGATCATCGTCTCTACTGGGTCAGCAGTATTGTCTAAGGCCTAGGCAGCCAAGGGGCTGAACGCTGAACAAGTTAAAAAAAACAACTGGCGATAATACTGAAACACACATGGAAAACACCAAGATGTATTTTTCAAAAACACGTACCTGTTTTTGAAAGCCATACTTCTTTCTCTTTCTTGAAATATGGCCCATAATGTACTTTTCCTGCTAACAAATCATGCACTCATGTTTCAGAATGTTCCTATCTTGTTCACGTTAATTGGGTGTTTCAGATTTTGGAAGTATAATTGATTTTCTTGGGAAATCTTGGATAGCATCTGTATCACTTTCAGCAACTTCAGCTTTTTAGTACTACTGTTGGTGCCTTGTTTGCAACGATACGGCAAGATAGCCCTTTCAATTTTTTGGTCTGACACTTGGTCTTCTAGTCTACAGCACTCAGCAATATACTGTGTATATAGGCTACCAGGACATGCAGCTGTTTTCTGCACAAACGTTTATGACACCTCTTCTTCTTTTTGATCTACTGATCTACAGAGTTGCATAGTCAATCAGCTTTCGTCAGGAAGCTTTTCTAAGCTTCTTTAGGCGCTGACATCACAATTTTGTGCTGTTTGATCAACCTTGAATTATACAGGCATCACACTCCATGGGAGCAGCCATATTGAAGTAACTAAGCACAACAATACAATCTGGCTCTCTGATTGGTCAATTCAATAGAAAAGCGCCATCAAGTGGCAGGAATGTGCATATTTTGTGCAACAAAAACACCTTTTTTAAAAAAATGTGCAAATGTAGACGTGGGAACTTTTTGGAATTTGATTTATAGGTATATTATCTAGCCACATAGAAAAAACTAGGTTGCCCCCCCAAAGTACTCACAAGGATGAACGCTATGAGATCTGGCCCACCGACTATCATTGCTTATGTCATATTTGAAGAGTTTACATCGTAATTTATCATTGTATCAATCGTCCTTATTTTTTATTGTTTNTCGCGGGGTGTGGGGGTAAAGAGAGCTTTAGAACAATTCATTTCAATAAATAAAGATTTGAGGGTTTAATCGAACTAATTGAACACACGTGTTTAGTGTTACCTGCCTGCGGCTATTTCCGATTCTCCGAAATCTTGTCGAAGAAGAACGTATTCCGCGTCGGGTCCGTTGCAGCCTAGTGTAATACTTGTAGGGTGTGCTATCACGAACTGAGGTACAATATCTCTGGGTTGTTTGTCGGCAGGTGGGTAGTTTTCGATAAAAGGTAAAACGACTTCTCCTTTGCACTTAGCGCGCCTCTTTTGATTCCCAAAGTTCTCAGCGATTTTGTTGCTTGACTTATGCTGCTTGTTTGAAGTTTGTGTCTTCCCTTGCACAGCGAAGTGTCGTTTTGACTCAACGCCTGATGGTCCACCTTCCAACGTCCTCCGAACGTTTTGATCTGGCGTTATATTTTGAATTGGAGGATAGTGGACGTTGGTGTTTTTATCGTCTGAAGGCGAGCACTGTAGCGAATAACTTTCTGGGATAGACTGGTTGCATTGCGAATGAAGAGTTTCACGCATATCCTTTAATTTACTGCTTCAGACAAAACAGTCACTGTTTAGTTATGTTTTTCTTCCTTTGAATGACAATCTACAGATAGTTCTGTCACATGACCTTCAGTGAATGCAGCCGTACTATTTACAACACAAAGCAGACGATAACGTTCCAGGGCCAAGCGTACATTCACCAACGCAGCGAATAGTGTGCCCACGCGTCATATGTCATAACTTCCAACATCATTCCTGTCCTTTACGTCAATTTTTCAAACAAAGCATGACATCATAGCTCAGCTAATGTAGAAACTTGACTTAATATTGTCGTTTCGTGTCTTATCAAATTGTTTCACCGATAACAGATTAAAAACAACCAACCGAGAACGCAATAGTTTCCTTTGATCAACTTGGGCTTTCTGATAAAAACAAATTTTTGATTTAGGTCATTTACTGTTATAAGAGTGGCCATATCTTGTTCCCTAATAACATTCGAAATTATTGCTTGTGATCAGGGCCTGTTTCTCTATTGGCTTTTGAGTTTCGACTAGAAATCAGTCTGCGGATGGTTTATCCTGATTCACGAAAACAGGCCAGTGCAAGTCATGATTTGTAAAAAGGAGCGACACAATGCACCCACTACTGCACCTTAAACAATATGTTTTTAGGAGTGTTCATTACTATCGTATAATATTGTTTATTGACCAACGACAGCCAGGATGTTGACTGTATGGGATCAGAAGTAATTATTTAAATAAGTAACAGCGAATAAGTAAAAAAACGATCAATAAATAATAATAAATAAATCATAATTAATAAATAATAAAGTATAGATAAAACAAATATATGATAATACAACAATAATAAAATTAGTAAATAAAAAGTAATTGTAAATATAATTATCTTTTAGATCTGAATGTATTAATACTTCAGAACGAAATGAAAGAAAGTAGTTAGAAGCACCAATGGGCATAGAATAAACTAATCACTAGTTCCCAAAATCATGCAAACCATTTACGATAATTTTCTATATCAGCGATCAAATGCAGGGAACAGTGCAGACATTGAGTTTAAATCACCCAGCCTATCACTGGTTGACTGGCAACAGTTTCACGCAAAAACATCATTTATTTCACTCGTGAACATCATCTACTTTAATGAGTGGGGAAGCGAAAAAGCATAAGTCACGAATTTTCAACTAATTGTTGCTGCTGCCGTAGGCAATGCAAAAAATACCGACCGGAGCCGTCATAATTTGCCATACTTTTTATTGCACACCCCGCTAGACGTCTCTACGGTCCATGAAGCAACAATGTCCGCCGGTGGTCGTCCAATGGGATTTCACTAGGAGATTTGTCTCCCTTTCTACCGTCTCTGAGCTCCATTGACGTCTTCCTTGAGGATCCAACTATTATCTGTTAACAGGCGAAAACGGCTTCAATATCACTTTAACGAACATGCCTGTAAATGTGCGAATATATAATTTTCTGGCCACAGCAGCTGATAACATCACGTGAAGTCCCGTTTTCTTACGTCTAACTGAGATTGTTTATTTATGACGGTAGAGTAACTCAAGGAACTAAAGCAAGCACGTTCCACAGTGCATAGTTCTATTGATTTCGTGTTCATTTGTGACACGTGTACAGATTCACGTGATAAACATTACGATCAGCGTGTAGAGACAGAAAGACGAGATGAACGAGACGAACATGTTAAACCGACACACTAGTTTCTTTTTGTCTTAAACTGTAGACTATGGGCAACGCACGTAACTTTAATGCTACGGTGGCTTTTTGTTGGAAACACTACATGCATCATGCTTAGATATAATTTCTATGTTCGCCAATTGTTGAATGGCTGTGTATGTGAAAGTGTTTTTTAACCTTGTATAAAGATGGTTCGACATATTTGGAACTTATTTTTGAATCTTGTTTAGGCCCTTGCCTACAAATCTGGGAAACAAAGTTGGGTAATGACATGTTTTTCCTTTACGGCTACCTGCGCAGAGGCACCTCTGTCAAAATGTAAGATTTGTATATGTTTCTGAAAAGACACATCTAATTAAAATAGTAATTAAAATCCTGTTAAAAATCGATCTTGATTTTTTTGCGCGATGTGACTTGTGTGTTTTAAAGGTTTACATTTCTTCTTGCGTTAGATTAAGTTGGGGTTTTTCTCGGTTTTGAATACCTCACAATTTTTGGCTCTAACAGAAAACATTTCATCGTTATCGTTTTTAAGTGTCACATAGGAATGGGTAGTTTGCCTCTCCTGACTACGGGCACACGTACCTTTAATCAGCCGCTTGACGATGATATACTATAAAAAAGAGAATGGTAAACAACAGCTATATAATATGGTCGCCCACCAGACACTTCCGAAATTATTAAAAAATGTCAATCTGGGGGTAATCTACGTCACACATTTCATCTGCGACTGCAACACGCTCACTAGTTACATTTGTTGAAATCGAAACCAATAGCTACTATGCATACCTCCAGATTTTCCTAATTCAATCGGCAACTTTCACGGCAAAGCGTCTTGGCCGACCTTCTCCACTTATGTCATCTAATGTGCATGATCATCAGGCCGCTCACATCATCACCAGAACGCTTACATCAACTAAAACAACATTACACACTCGCTGGTTCCCTGCGTGTCGTTAGGTGATCGGTAGCCACCACACAGGTATCACTTAATTTTCCTCGGGAAATTTTTTACACTGGCGTTTCTGATTGGCCAGTCAAATTCTCAACAGGCAGCGCTTTACGCAAACAAGTTGGCATGACTGATGGAGCAATTAAGTGTATTGTACAAACAAATAGGTGCTTAAAATTTATGTTCAGGAAATCTGAATGCCAGAAATTGTGGTTGCGCCTTTTCGGAGTGCATCTTTCTACTGTCGATGACTTTTGTTTACGATACTGTTCTGTATTCATACAGTATGAATAACACCGCACCGGTTAAATCGTCCAGATATGTGTTTATTGTACATGTATGTGCTTCAAGCACGCGGCTATTAAACATTACTGCAGAATCAAAATAGTTGCTGCTACGCCACTTGCATGACAAGGCTAAAAATCGTTCATAGTCCCCCATTTTATTCACGTTGTGGTAAAGCTAACCATTGACTGCCAAGGTTACACCAACCAATGCTAAAGCGCGTGCTACTGCGTGATACCTGCGTGCTGGCTGGCTAGGCACGTAGGAAACCAGCGAGCATTACACAGTACTCCAGGAGTACGCAGATTTGGTTAAAGAAAAATAGGTCGACATTTCAAGGGGCTTCGAATTTCCTTCCGTTCTTCCTAAATGATCAAGTACAATCAAAGAAGCACATGTATGTGATTTAATTAATTAACTATAGTGGTCATAAAATGAGTCGAATTACAAATCAGCACCAGCTAGGTGTTTGTGATCTCATCACGCCAGGTGGAACTGAGTTCAGCTCTACAGGGTCGCAAATTACCATCAAGAACCCCATCCGTTTGCTCTGCCTCTACTGTGGCTGTTTTTAATGGGGCTATTCGGAAAATCTACAATAACTAGAGGGCGTGCGTGTACTAGTGGTGATAGATCAACAGCCTCGATTTGGAGCGTCATTTGAGGCAGCCTCAGAGTACTATTTGGATGAGACGAATGCTGAAGCAATAGGTTAGGCATTGAAAACAGGTAAAGTGTCAACAAGATTTTCATCAAAGGTTAAGAACTTTCTGACGAACATATTCGATGAAGGAGATAAGTCAGTTAAAAACGTTCACCCTCGGAAGAGCCAAAATGGAGAAAACATTACGAGAACCCACTGGTAAAGTATTTACCTGTGATATTAAGTGAATCGCATATTGGTGGATTTTTTCGAGGTTGTCTGCAGCAATGTTTATGACGATGCAAATCTGCTGAAGATGCTGTTATATCGTTAGATTTACTGAATGGAGTGGTAAATGAGCTCAACGTTTAGCCTAGTTTTGTATCATACCAGTCAAAGATGTGTGATATATGAAGTCGAGACCGTTACTTCTGTTTACTTCATGTCTGTCATGAATGAGTCATTAATAAAATTGTCTCTCGTGAATTATTTTCTAATGACTGTGAATGTGTACCTTTTTTCTGAATGAAGTGGTAAATGAGCTCAACGTTTAGCCTAGTTTTGTATCATACCAGTCAAAGATGTGTGATATATGAATACGAGACCGTTACTTCTGTTTACTTCATGTCTGTCATGAATGAGTCATTAATAAAATTGTCTCTCGTGAATTATATTCTATCGACTGTGAATGTGTACCTTTTTATGCCACTGATGATCACACTGACAGAAATATTCAGCGTTAGGGTGCCCGGTGTATGGGGGGAACACCAGATTCCTGGCGACTGGTGGCGACTAAAATTTGTAGAAACCAGCAGGGACATTACAATATGAACCCAGAGCTACAATGACTATTGACAAGTTGAAGGATTTTTTGCACTGAACACTAGGGGGCCATATCCATCTTGGGTGCCTTCCTTTCCCTGTGGCACCAACAAGGCAGATAGAAAACAAGGCAGGGGTGAGTTCAGTAACACTAGAACCTCTATAACATTTATCCAAAACCACGTGTTCTCATTTAAAATGCAGGGCAATATCTCGCGAAGTCTTGAATTATAGCAAGGTCCTCGTGTTACTGCTCTTAGCTCTTATTCTAGATGCGTCTTCAGTCTCTACGTAAACAAAAGCAGCGCCATCTACTCATTTAGAACCACGCATGCCAGTTGATTTACGTTACATATTTTTTGTAATAAGCAATAATCCTCAATGCCGTTTTCAGAGAATGGTAATTAATAATGCTGTCTGCCTTTTCTCCAAAATACAAGGTTTTTATGTCGTATTTCGCAAGCTAATTATATGTTCCAAGAGCCCCCTATTGGCAGCAGAGGCAACTGAGAACATGCAAAAGGACGAAGTGCAGTTCGTGTAAAGCTTCGTACGCATAAACTAGATTAGAGGCAAGATTTTTTATTTTAG
>NMRA01000289.1:498580-541950 GCA_002633005.1 Phoronis australis | reverse complement strand
GGAGGGGGGGGCAGGGCAGGGTATTAGCCAGGACATTCGCATCCCCAAACTACCAAATGGAATCTGGGAGAGTTTTAGGGGGTGGGGGGGCATTGCCCCCTTAGCCCCCTCTAAATCCGCCACAGCCCTGGCGTAGGCTTATTTAGCTAATGGATATTCAAGTACTAGCAGCTGTGCAACAGATCTTGCTCTTATCTCCCGGTGCTAAGAACAAGTGCAATTTAGTTTCTCTCCACATGACCGGAAGTTTTGCCTCAGATAAGCTCAACATACCTGGAGCTCATCTTCAAAGCAGCCATCTATATCAACTTTGAAGATGCAGCTGCCTCTGCAGCTAGATATAAACTTCACTTGAACTGAGAAGGGCAAATTATAACTCGTTTGCGCCTTTAAAGGAGGCGTTAACATTTTTCATCCACTAAATTTAACAGTTGACATATAAACTGTGTGCGTGTGCTGTATTGAGTTTTTCAGGGACGTAAAACGTGAACGTGGGACGTTAAAACATGTCCTGGAATGTATATGAGTAATGCTGCAAACCACCTATACAAACAAAATCCGCATGTGTCACTGTTTTACTAACTTTAATGATATACGCGAATCTAAACGGGTTAAACGGAAACTTATAGGGTACAAGTCGCATATTTCAATGCAAACCGGATTATATCAAAGTAGCCGGAGCAATTGTTGAACCATATTTGACACACTCACTTCAGACACTTTAAAAGGAAAATAAAACATAAAACAACGTGTTTTACCAAACGGTGAACTAACGAACGCTTTTCAAAAATGGCGCTGCCTGAGGACTAACATACATGTATGGTTTTCCCAGTTGAGGTCTAAAGATAAAGGTATGTTTTACGCTTCATTGAATGCAAAATGCAATGACCCAACATATTAGATCTCAAGACACGTGGTTCTTGGACACCAACACCTACTCCCTTGAAAAACAAAGAACACCAACGTTCTTATTTTACTTAATGCAAACTGAGAATTTTAATGTTGACTTACGACCACTGTCCCTTTTGTCGCACCAGCCGCACATCTGAGGACACTCCACCATCATATACGCAGGTGAAAGGTCACAGAACCACGCGGCTGCCAAAATAGAACACTCTTCGTCGCCAAGAGGATTCTTACAATGCCCTATAAAAGATGGTGTTAAACTGGCTACTGCTTTAAGTTACTCTTATGACATTAAATTATATGAGTTTGACAGATTATGAAATTTTAAACTCACAACTGGTCAATATTTTGGCCCATCTTTTCCTACTGACCGCTTAAGAGAGTGCAAGTACTCTCGCGTCATACGCGGTGTATCAGCAGGCCAAATACATGTACTTGTGCAATCCAACAAGAGCCCCTCTCTATCGGTCAACAGGTTCTTTGTTCAACAATAATAACGTGATGGATGCTAAGAACTCAACCCAAATTAAAATCAGGTTTTACTCGAAATAGTTTCATTTTTTTAATATTTAATCTCTTTGTGTGAATTTATAGTAATGTATACATGTTAAATAACTTATTGTGTGTGAAAAAGATTTATTAACATTCGTTATCATATGTCATTGTAATCTTAACATCACTTTTTAATTTATGTAGTTGTGTATAATAATTGTATATAGATATCTTTGTGTTTATTTAACCCAGATACAAAGGCTTTTGACGATTTCTGGGCAGTGTATATTCTGAAGATTTAGTAATAAACATTAAAAAAGTAATTTACAAGGTGACGTTTATCATGCGACGTTATTGTTGCTATGATAATTTTTATGCAACTGGGCCCAGATGGTCAGTGCCACACCCAAGACACACAGGGACACGATTGTGTCGCGTTGTGGACAAAATTTACATGTATCTACGTCGAGAAAAGTTCGGAATTTTGTCAAACGGTCTAACTTTTAGATTTGAAATTGCTTAACCACAATGTAGTCCCCAAACAGTCCCTTGACTTCTCCGCAAATTTAAGAAACGACAATAAGCTTTCGTGGCTTTACAATTACTTTTGCTGACTGCTGATGTACAGTGGCGCTTTTTCTTCTTTAAAATCCTTGAAATGCCTGATAACGCATCGTAAAACTGTTGCCTTATCTTACAAGAAGCCACTAGAAAGGTTCACAAATGGACAACAGGTAAATAAAATAACGACAAGTTGATCAGTGCTTTCAACGAGTCAGAGATATTCTTACATGATTTAATTACCTTTTGCTCGTCCGTTGTCACCTTTGAAGTCGATCCCACACATTCCGCATGTCTTCTTACATTTCGGCAGAACAAACAAAGGGTTTTTCATGCAATCACCAATCTTCTTATACTTCTCGCACTTCTCGGCACTCATGGTATTTTTACACTCTAGGAAACGGACACAGTACAAATTCGAAATTTTACAAATTACCATGTGAGCCTATAACCTACTAATTAAAAAAAAAAACAAGTTTAAGTGTTCGACACTTGGACTAAAAACAAATTTAAAGGTTCGACACTTGGACTAGACAAAAATCATGCATTACAAGCTCATCTTCAGAGCTGAAAATGAGACCCGGGCCCGCTCTCTATTCTTTGTACTCGAAAGAACTCGAAATTATGTTTGGCAATTTCTCTTCTCCTTGTGTGCAGACTCATGATAAGTGGCTCTCAGGCTGTGCTCGAATGAATAACAGCTTATACATATGAGTTTCTAGTCCAAGTTTGCTCTTAAAGACCTGATATTCGTGCTCCAAACTTGAGTAAAATCTAGAAATTTCGAGTCAAACTCGAACTGTTAGCCTCAGTGTTGGTTTTATCAACTCCAGCTCGTACTAGTAAATTATCCACGCAAGTCAATATGTAATCCTGTTTAGAATAATACAACTTATCTTGAGCTCGCACAAAAGTCGAGTAGAAAATGACAAATATAATTTCGAGTTCCATTTCGAGTAAAATGATTACAGACCTGCCCCAGGTGTTGGCGTAGATAAGTCCTTCATTGTGACTAGACCAGTAATACAAAACAAGGCAACAGATTAGTAAATTGTACTAAAACATCATTATTTCGCGAAAGATGGGAAATAATGATCTGCAACACGGAGAAGCGAGAAAATAAAGCTTGAAAGAGAAATGTCCTTGATAAAGGGTGTGGTGTAGTGGGAGGTGAGATGAGAAACTGCAGTGAAACACATTGTGACAATGGAATAAGAAGAAATCACATGCCTTTAGGAATGTGATGTCTTCATCAGTCAATGAAAGGAAAGTTGACCAGACACAAGGTCGATAAGCAAAAAAAAGAACACTGGCAATAACCATAGCCCAGCACATAAGAACTTACAGATCAGGCCAAATTAGAGAAAAAGGGCTGTAGACTTGGAAGAGATCAGTTGCAAACAAAATATATTTAAAATGTTACTAAACCCTATTCTGGTGATTTTTGTCACCTGCTAATTAATTCATTAAAGTGGTCTCATAATTCAACTAAAACTGGCACTGTCTGTGTCAAAAATACATGCAGGATATTGCAATTCTTGGCGGGTAAGCTCTCCCTAACAGTTCTCGTCAAACTCTTAAAGCCTAAGTAGCATTTATCGGTACACTAGACTTTGAAAGGAGTTTTCAAACTTTGCTCCATCATTTCGAGGGTTACTGAGGGTTAGGGCGCATTTTTTTGACAGGACTGGGTGGGAACTTAGTTTTTAATGTCTGCTAATATGGGAAAGTCGGGTATGGCATCCTTTTAACAAGAGGCTTCGGTTTCACCTGGGCAGGAAAGTGCAACTACAAACGCTGCTTCCCCGTCAAGCTCTCATCCTTTTGCATCATCTTCGAGCTTATCAGTCGGTCGCTTCAATAGATTACAGAGTCTAGGCTCCAAGAAACTGGCACCTGCCACCTTCTTGACCATTTCTTCTGCATCGGATCTCCATGTTCCATTAAATGTTGTCACCGCCTTAACGCCTTTTCCAGTTCCGGTCCTCCATCGGTGTTCGCATCAATGACGACAAAGCCGTCGCTCGCACTATGCCCTTTACCTAATTTGCCATTCATCTTGACCCCGCCTCTGTGTCTGTTACCTTACTTTAAGAAANCAACTCCAGCTCGTACTAGTAAATTATCCACGCAAGTCATTGTGCAATCCTGTTTAGAATAATACTTATCTTGAGCTTGCACAAAGGTCGAGTAGAAAATGACAAATATAATTTCGAGTTCCATTTCGAGCAAAGTGATTACAGACCTGCCCCAGGTGTTGGCGTAGATAAGTCCTTCATTGTGACTAGACCAGTAGTACAAAACAAGGCAACAGATTAATAAATTGTACAAAAACATCATTATTTCGCAAAAGATGGGAAATAATGAACTGCATCACGGAGAAGCGAGAAAACAAAGCTTGATAACAGAGAAAGAGAAATGTCCTTGATAAAGGGTGGGGTGTAGTGGGAGGTGAGATGAGAAATTGCAGTGAAACACATTGTGACAATGGAATAAGAAGAAATCACATGCCTTTAGGAATGTGATTTCTTCATCAGACAATGAAAGGAAAGTTGACCAGACACAAGGCCAGTGGTCTATAAGCAAAAAAAGAATACTGGCAATAACCATAACCCAGAACATAAGAACTTACAGATCAAGCCAAATTAGAAAAAAAGGGCTGTAGACTTGGAAGAGATCAATTGCAAACAAAATATATTTAAAATATTGCTAAACCCTATTCTGGTGATTTTTGTCAATCCTCGTTATGTCACCTGCTAATTAATGCATTAAAGTGGTCTCACTTGAGTGATAAAAGCATGATTCAACTAAAACTGGCATTGTCTGTGTCAAAAATAATGCAGGATATTGCAATTCTTGGCGGGCAAGCTCTCCCTAACAGTTCTCGTCAAACTCTCTTAAAGCCTAAGTAACATTTATCGGTACACTAGACTTTGAAAGGAGTTTTCAGCTTTGCTCCATCATTTTGAGGGTAACTGAGGGTTAGGGCGTATTCTTTTTGACAGGACTGGGTGGGAACTTAATTTTTAATGTCTGCTAATATGGGAAAGTCGGGTATGGCATCCTTTTAACAAGAGGCTTCGGTTTCACCTGGGCAGGAAAGTTGAACTACAAACGCTGCTTCCCCGTCAAGCTCTCATCCTCTTGCATCATCTTCGAGCTTATCAGTCGGTCGCTTCAATAGATTACAGAGTCTAGGCTCCAAGCAACTGGCACCTGCCACCTTCTTGACCATTTCTTCTGCATCGGATCTCCATGTTCCATTAAATGTTGTCACCGCCTTAACGCCTTTTCCAGTTCCGGTCCTCCATCGGTGTTCGCATCAATGACGACAAAGCCGTCGCTCGCACTATGCCCTTTACCTAATTTGCCATTCATCTTGACCCCGCCTCTGTGTCTGTTACCTTACTTTAAGAAAAAACGCAACAGGTCATCAGGCTCTGCACCGCCAGGTGACCCTCGACAAGGAGGCCCGCCCCGGCATTCCCTCTTGGCTCCTCTTCTAAGAGAACCTCAGTGGAAAGTCCTCCTCCTGTTTAATAGGCGAGTTTCATCTAACTTCTTCAAGCTTTCCATTGACGCCACATGTGTCCGCAGCGGTTTTGCTACGGTTGTGGGATCTAAAAGATTTTCCGGTCCCTGGCCACAATCGGTTTTCGACTTCCACGTCACCTTTAAGAAGTTCGGTCACTTCGCACTGAGATTTTGGTGTCTAAACTTTTTTCTCGGCGCTTTCTATTCATGTGCAACAACTCTGTAGTTAACGTGATCATAAAAATCTGCATCCAAAAACAGGCATACAATGCGCCTGGTTCGCCGTTAAGTCTTTGCCTGTCTCCGTTTCAACATCGTCATTCGTTCTAATCACTTCGTCGCTGAACACCTCTGTTGTTTCCAATTTCTTGATGTCCACGGATTTTTGACTCAACCAGACCGTAACAACTACACTTCAGAAAGTCCTGGTGTTCTAGACCACATCTTCTCACCATCCTTTGCCCCATCTAGGCCATTTTTTCACTCTCGCATCGTTGAACATTTTATTGCTTTCCGAGCTTGAATACGCCCCTTTCAACCATCTTTCCCCATTCTTATGAAACATGACATTCCAATGACTTTCCATCTTGTGCCACACTGCACACATTTTTCCACTGGTCTTAATTTTAAAAGCAATTTTAAAAGCATGTTGGAGAACACTGGGTAAGGAATAATATCTGAACATTTCATGCCAGTGCAGTTGACCATTTCTAAAATATGTTACGAATTTAAGCATTAAAACATTTTTCAAGTGTCCCACAAAACTTTGAAATTGTAGTTCCACGTTTGGAGAAGGACTTCGTGGTGTGATGTAAACACGTGAAAATATACTGTATGTAAGGAATTAATTCCCGTCACATGCTGCCACTGACCTTGTTTACGAGGTTTCAGTCCACTCATCTGGCAGTTGTTGGTGCCGTCCCTACAGAAACACGTGCAGTCTTTGTTGACAAATCCGCCCTCACGACACTGAATATTTGTTTTACAGTGGGCTAAAATATAAAATAGCGGACCAGTCACCTGCTATTGCCAAATTTTTAGTGCAAGCTTTTGCAAGCGTTTTCTAAGCAAAACGTTACAGCAGGCACCTCTAAGAGGCAGATAAAATGCCTCGTGATATTAGATTAAGACGCGTTTTAACAACTCCCTAAAAAGTCCCACGAGATCCACAAATGCTGCCGGCAATTTACGAATTATACCCTTACACTTCTTTCACCACAGCGACACTGAGGATGTAATTTGACTGGCTGTGTAATCAAAATTTCCCCAACAACTATCTATGTAACATCTCCCGTGTGTACACTTAGCCAACAAAATAACAACGTCTTCAGAATTTGTCGGGGAAAATTGCGGAGTATACTGGGTGAATTGAAGAGAAGAATTGTTCTTGGTACGGTGCGACAATTTTGGTCCAGCATTTGGGGAGACAACAGAGACAAAATGGTTCGGACGAGGCCACGAATTCACATAAGTGAACATTACATGACTCATTGAATGACTAAATGATGAGTCAAACCATCCTGGTAGAGTTATAACCCGGGATTTTGTCTAAGACTCAATCGCATGACTTCATGGAATGGGTTTTAGAATATTTGTGTCGGAATAAATATCGAAATTGTTTATAATATTACCATTCTAATCCAAAGCAAACCTAAGACAAAGAGCTATCATTCTGTCATCGAATGCATTACGGTATGCGTCAACGGAGTTCTAGACGTGCATTTGAGGATCCAAGCATCAAAGCAAACATTTCGAGTTGGGACTTGAAATCTTAAGCTTCAGTCGAGTCTGTGAGGTAGTAAAGTTCAAACATTGAGCGAAGAGATATTTGCGTACTAAACCATGATGCACTTGATCACCAAATATTTGACACTTCATGAGTTCGCACCAAAGAATACACACCCTTGCTTCAGGAATGTCAACCATAGTTGGCAGCCGTTGACAGGGAAATCGTGAGTAATAATTCTATTCTCGAAAATTATCAGGCCTTGGACATTTTTGTGCAAATGGTTTTCGTGTCTCGCTTAATAACAGCTCTAACGTGTGCACACGGCGGTCACAAAACAGGTATAAAAACTGTGGGAATTATGCCACTGCATTGACAACCAACAGGGATGCAGGACACTCTCCTTCATCTCCCTTATCACAGAGGGCACCTTATCATGTTATTTCTACACGCTCTTGTAGGGCCGTTGGTCACGCGATTGTTTACCTACCATTACATTTATACATCAAATTAACAACTTTAATATCTTTGAATGTCAATTCTTCACCAGCCTTTTGTATCAACATCTCTTTTTCCTTCGACTTAGCGTATATGGTTTGAGAATCGTCCTTGGAGAATGCCTGCAAGTAGCTTAAGTACGTGAACAAGTCAGTTAAAAGGAGGAAGCAACCTTTTCCATGTTATTTTATTAAAAAATACGGTTCGTTGATAATCCCACACAGATTTTTTAATTAATTACGGCAGCTCGCAATTTAATCAACTAGTCATTCCCGTTCAGGCGACTTAGAACTTCTGGCCATTTTTTCTGCGTTCGAGTTTACTATGGGGATCCATCTACTGTTGTCATGGAGAAAAACTTAAATTTACCATCAGCGTCATCACCGACTGAAAGGTTTTCCAGCGAATAGAACGCCACTGGACATGGTAAGGTGGACCTCGGAACAACTGTCCTACTTGCCCGAGTTTTCTGCAACCCACTCTCACTTTATGGTGACATGAGCACCCAAACAGCTAAAATCCAGCCATGTGACTCCCCTGTCAAGCACCTGGCACCTTCCAATATTTTAATCAAGCCCAAAATAAAATCACCAAAGTTTGGCCTATTTACTGGACGACTAACTGTCCTCCTAACTGGGTGTCGAACTTGTCCTGCCATATTCACCCCCATTACTTAACATCGCTGAAGGGTTGTTTACAGGCTCAGAGCTGGAGACAACACCAGCACAGGGCAAATCACAGGAAGTTCCCGAAATCGCTCTGGGGGTCCGATTGGAGGCATGGGTGACCTTTGTGGCTTGGTTTAAAGATGTATACTAAATATAAAGCTTCACACCGATATGAGAAACAATGACCAAACAAGATCAGACGCAAAATTAGTGTCATTAAAATACACTGTTCCTTGAGTAAAACTACATTATATTTATTTGTGTTCTAACATTATTCTGTTGCTGTGGTTCGATCTTTAAAGTTGGCTTTTGGCGCCATGAAGTTTTGCGCAACTTATTGGCCAGTTTCTTTCTTTTCCTTTTTATTAATCAACTGTTTGCGTCGAGAAGGATTTGTACATGTCAAAATAACCGAAAGGGTTTCATTTCCTTGCAAAGTTTTAGTATTTTAATACTACAAAACCGAATGTCAGAATAAATTTTACTGCTGCGAAGCTGTCATCATCTCCCAAGAGATATCGCATTTTTTTAGAAAATGCCGCGTGCCCGTGTCACAAGCGTACTATATTTTCTTCACTACAAAAGGCGGTCAATTATGTGAGGGAATAACGTTAATTAAATTGTTTTTCACTTAAACCGCTGCAGCGGGCGACGTGAGTGACGACTGACCCCTAGATTTCGAATGCACCTCCGTTGGTCGTTAGCTCTATACGTTGATATACATGTGTGCGTTTCACTGCGAGGTGACGAACAAAACTACCCGGCTGTGTGAAATTTCTGGATCTAACGGAGCTCAACACATAGTGTTTCTCGGCCATATTATGATGATAGCCTCTATGCAGTCATGGGAATAATTCTTGAATTTGATTAGCAATAGTTTTGGCGTTTCAAGTATTTCGTTGTAATTTATATGTTTTTAAGCAAGAAATAAACGTAAAATTAACAAATAACATCTTTGTCGGCCGTTATTATCGATCCGAAGTGATCTCAAAAACTGAGTTTGACTGAGTATTGTGCATATCAGATGATTAAGAAATAACACTTGGACAGGCAATATTTCAATGTTTCCCTTTTCGAAAGACCTTAAGAACGCCCAGAAGTGGCACAGGTTCTTGCGCCGGACAAGGGTATGGCAATTCCTGGTGGAACAAGCGAATACATGTAATTCAGGAGCAATGCTGAGCCAGTTTTTAAGAATCGCGCTTTGATCCGTCGCAGGAATGGAGATGTGATGAAGGTTTCCTCGAACGTATACGTGCATTTCATGGAGAAAAAGTGTATTGAGTTGCACCGTAGCTGTAAAAGTGTAAAATAAAATACTTTTACCTACACATACCCATCTTAAAGGAAAACCAAAACCAAATAAGGCTGACGAGAACATATCACGAGCAATGGTCACCGGCAATATCGCTGGGCAGTATCGCCGTACATTGTCAATGGCACATATAGCCTCCATCGCGAACAAAATAAAATGGTTTTGTTAAATGTTAAATCAGATGCCACTTTCGATTGGCGATGTTCAAGCTGGAGAAGCGTGAAACAACTGCTGAAAACGATGTACATCCAGAAGCCTGACCGTACCTTGCTAACATTTCTTAAGGTTTTTCAGTAATGATGGAACGTTAACTTTTATTTGACATCGCCAGATCATGAAGTCAAACGACCCGATCTTATCCCCTTTTAGGCGTGCTGTTTATGTGCTCTAAACATGGCAATAATTGTAAACGGCCACGTACGTTTTTCTCTTGAGGACGTTTGTGAAAGAAACGACTCACCTTTAAGCCGTAGTGCATGAGACCATCATATCCATATTCCAGGTCAAAAGCTTCTGCTTCAAAATCTTTGCGCTTCCGAAACTGCTCTGCAACCGTCACTTTGTTCCAGTCGATCCGAATGTACTTGTCTCGGTCTGGACGTGAATGCTCGTGAAAGAGGCCGATCGCATGGCCGAGTTCGTGCAGATAAGTCGCCAGCTAAACGGTAGTGAATGACTGACGAATAAACATTACACGCCACTGATCTGTATGCTATGAACGAAAAGCAATTGTGTCCCACCTTCCATTAATTTGCTTTCAACAACTTGACTGTTGTGGCGGCTATGTTGCGCTAATTAAATAATTGGGGGAGGTCAGGTTTGGTGTTTATACAGCTGAATTTACGAATAGCCTACTCAAATCTCAATTCCTTACACGCCGGCTTGGGAATAAGAAAAGTCGTGTAGTTCGGCTGTAAATTGCATTTACTTCACATTGGCGGTTCCCTGTAGCAGTGTTGCACTGCACTGCAGCAAATGAGGATTGCGATGCGATATCAGATAGACCTAAAAAATCCAAAACTTATAAAAACTCTTTCATCTGTTTTCGGAATCTGGTATGGACTCGTGTCAAGCACTGGCAATGAAGCAGTGCCTCTGGTCTAGAAATTTTCAAATTCTCGTGTCTGGTCATGCTAGCATGTCGTCCTTTCCAGTGAAAGGAAAACGGTCAAGATGTAAGACAAACTAATGTTACCATGACCATGCATATTTTTGTGAAATGAACTGACACATGGTGCATTTTTATTTTGTTTGTGTAGAGGAGGCAAGACCAAATAAGTTTGGAACATTTTAATCATCTCAGGGTGGACCATGTTGACCTCACATCATTACTGTCACGAGCTCAAATCGTTTAACAGTGAATCGTTCACTCGTATAAATTTGCGTCAACTTACTTGATGTCGATATTCTCGCACCCATTTCAACAGAGTGCAACTCATGGCGATTTTAAAAAGGATACCATACATAGGCTAAAATGCCAATTCTGGTTAGATACTGTACACTAGTCCGTCGCCACCTTTTCCCATTTGCTGGGATACATTTCCGCAAGAAAACAAAGCTTAATAGTACACGTATAGCATCTGTTGGATGTATCCCTCCGCTGCAGTGCATAGCAGCCCTTGAAGTCCAGTGCAAGTTTAAAAATTTCTTGGAGCTGTTGCTTAGTCAATTTAAATGTGGCTTCAGGGTTAGGAACTGGTATAAACTTTATGAGGTTGATCGTATGAAGTAACGTAATTTCTTTGTGAACAAACAAATCATTTCTAAAGTGAGCAAGACACCAGGTAAGACCAGCTGCATTGTGACGGCTACATTGCACTATGACTCGTTACATGACTACTTTTGGAAATAATATACCATATCATTCAAATGAATTCAATCATGGAAATATTATGGTAGATATGTCTTTATAAGTAATCATCCACGACAAGTTTACAGTGGTCAGTGCCACCTTCATTCCTCAGTTCAGTTGGAGGAAAATTGAATTATGTGATGGAACTTGCTCCCTTTTGAGGGTAGTCTACTATTTAAACACTTCTCTGTTATTTCCAGCTATCGGGAGGGCAACTTACAAAACTGCATCCGGGACTTTGTAGGTTCAAATCTTGTTTCCCCCTTCTTATCCCGAGATGAGATCTACATCCCTTTGCTTTGTTTTGGAATTCTATGAAATGTTTGTCAGATTCTGTCTTTTCTCTGAACTTGACGCAGGTGAAATGCTCCCACTGTGTCATTGCCAGACGCAATAGCTTCAACTCTTTCGCAACTGTTGGAGATAATTATAACAGCCGATTGCTACAAGGAGTCATTTCAGTGAATAGATGATTTTCGAAATAGCCGGACTTTATAGAAATTCATAGACCATCGAGACAGCAATTAGGGTAGAGTTCAGTAATGTTAGATCTCGTTAGGAAATCGATAGAAAGCAAATCTTCTCGTGATTACACCTTTTGGCTAGGTTGTTCTAGCCGAGAGTGCTGCTGCTGAACACTACTCAGGTTGTTCTAGCCGAGAGTCTGCTGCTGAACACTACTCAGGTTTTTGGTGGAAAGGCGTTCAGCGCCGCCCCTTCAGAAAAAATGTAATGCGGGCGGAAGGTATCAGCTTTGCACGTTTAGTGTTACGGAAAAAAATGCAATAGAACACATTGTTAAGATTGCAATATTACTAAAGAAAGTGGACTCTGGAAAGAAGAATATTTATAATAGATAGGTATTGTTAATTTGTACGCCTTATTCGTAATTGTCAACATTCTAGAACGGAAAACGGGACAAAAGTATTGAAAAGCGGAACAACTTGTTTCATGCCAATGTGCAGGGGTCTACTAAAATGTTCGCTGCAACACCGAAAGGCGTCCAACAGCGAAATTGCAGCTGTCGAAAAACCCCATGGAGCGTCGAACGATACAATAACATTAAGTCACATGAGAAACGCAATATTATATGACACAACGTAAATTTCGCCGAGAAATTCAAAAATGTCTTGTCCAAAGTGGCGTTGAAATGATATTAGGGGCCAGGGTATTCTCGGCATCCAGTCAGGATGAAGGTTCACTACGTATAAGAATAACGGTAGTGTAAATGACCGACTAACTATGCCGGAAAACACATGTTGTCTAGAACCGAACCTGAAGTGTTTCTCGTGATCATTCGATTCGAGCGCGGGAGTTTGCGTTTCAGTTCTGTGTTTAAACAATGATTTCGGGAAATGAAAACTATATTTATGATTTCACGCGCCCGTTATGGCTGCACTGTCGAAAGTTATTACTTACAAAATCCCATTGGGGCAATTTTGTAGACAAGCGTTGCATGTGGCCATCTGCGGTCGTATGGCACAGCATTTCGCCTTGATCGCCCTCTAAAACACAGAAAATACTCACGCCACAATTTATTCAGTGCTAGCCTGCATTTGATCAATTGAGAATGAATTTTCCGATAGTTGTGTGTAACATTTTCCAACAAACAGATACATGAGCGGCGTAGCACTGAAAAAAGAGGGGGATATGGCCCCACAGGCCCCGTGTGGTGCGTCGCCTATATACTATGGGTGGCGCACCACTGAAAAAGTGGAAGCCTGCTGCCTCCCATTCATCTATGGTTCGCCGCCCATGAAATAAAATACATTCACAAGCATATTTCTAAGAAATCGCGACGGCTACAATAAAGTCAGTTCCAATAATTGAAATCAGTAGTATTTCTACTACTACAACAACAACTACTACTACTATTGCTGGTAATACTACCGCTATTACTACTTCTACTAACACTGCTACTACTGCTACTACGACTACTACCATTGCTGCTACTACTACTACTACTACGACTACTACTTCTACTTCTACAACTGCAACTACTACCGCTGCGGCTACTACTATTACTGGTACTGCTGTTCTGCTACTACTACTACCACTGCTACTGCNACTACTGCTACTACTACTACTACTACTACTACTACTACTACTACTACTACTACTACTACTACTTCTACTACTACTGCTAGTGCTACAGCTGTTGCTGCAGCTGCTAGCTTTGTCAGTTTCAGTTCCATGACATTGGAGGAAAATAAATCCGTTGCACTCACCCGTACTTCATTTTGTCATCCAGGTACATATCCGCATACTCTTTTAATGTGAATATGATGTCATGCTCCACCAAGACTTCGTCTGAAGTTTCTGCATCACCGAGCATGTTGCCATTGAGTAGTTCTTTTGCTGTAACCATGACTGACTGTAGTCACTGTAGACACGGGCTACGCAATTTCTTAGTACATGTACCCGAACATGTCATCTTAATGTTTCATACTGTGGACCCAGTGCTGACAAAGTTTGCCATTTCATCTATGCTGTAACTGTCGATTTTTTAGTATAGCAGCATTTGACAATTTTCAACTAATAAACAACGAGTAACACTATGACGGCAAATGTGGTTATTTGTAAACAATGACAGAAAATAACATTTTGTCACTTGACCTCGACATACGTGAGAGCATGCCTCATGTGTTTTGGTGCGATTTTTATCAAGCAACCTTTAAGAATGAAAACGAAATGAATAAAAGGGCATCAAAGGAAACAACGTTTTTAGAAAACTTTTGTGGTAAACCGATTCTCGGGGTATGCTCGATCCGAAGAACCACTGATGCCCGTGTTCTGTAGATCCAAGGAACTTGCCATATTACGCATGACTTCGCAATATACATGTATGTAAATCACCAAGTGATCACTGGCTCTAATAGTGCGTCTGCTGGAGGCAACCCCGTTTTGAGTTCCTTTCACGCGAGAATTTACAGAAGGAAGATAGCACAATCAAGTGTTTTGTCTGAAAACTTCAGTTGGCTATGTTTCGGAAAGTTTGGTGCGGACAAACCTACTTGTACAAGTTATCAACCGTCTCACAGTCCGCCAAGTAAGTTTTGCCCTCTGTGCAATCCTCCGATTTACATGTAATACCCAACTCATTGCAACTTAGGGAATTTAGTCGATGTCCTTGAGCACGAATTGTGTATTGCATTTGAGAATTTTTTTACATAATGTTTCTCAATTTTACGTCACTGACGATACCGATTATGTAGCGCCCTGTGATGAGCACTAACACGTAAGTTGAACAACATTAACCACAAATTTTTTAGTGAGTTTTGGTTTCACAGAGGCCCGGCTTTGTCGAACGTGGTTCGTGACATATCAATGCCACAACTCGCTGTCACCTATTTGCGTTGACCTACTCCCTACACATTATAAGGTGCATGCAACTCGCACGTATATACACTGTACCTGTCACTAATAAAGTTTAGATTTCCCTACCAGTCGACTCCAAAAGTAGGTTTTCTATTCTTTCATCAATCGAAGCGCCGCCAGCTCTTGCTACGTCATCTGCTATGATTTGGTCTAAGTCTTTCGTCTTGTTGAACCATAAACTTGATACATAAGTTTCCTAAGAAAATAAATGTGTTTTTCCAAAAGTGCTTATTTTTACAATATACATTAACTAGAGATGTATGTGTAACTTCTTCCTGACATCTCGGAAATCGCAGAGCTTATCAATAACGGACAATGTAGGCACCTCACCATTGATGCCTACTCTGGATAAAAGTTGACTGGCGGATGGTCTCGGCCAGAGCTCTGTCGAAAATGTTTCGGTTGTTGTATTTTTAGTCGTGTAACAGGAATTTCAGAGCCTAGAACTATGTTTTAATGCCGTAATAGTCACTTGTCAAACCTGCAACTTTGAACCTCATTTCAGGTTCCAGTCATATCATTGTCGAATAATGCCCATGTAATCCCACGTCAAAATTTCATTTTTTACAGACTAGAAGAAATTGGTAAGTTGTTTTGTGGCACTTCGGTATCTGCTCTATCATCATTTCCAGTTGGCCACGTTCGTAATCGACTGCCTCTTGAAAGAACCAATTGGCAAAAACGTCCCGTCGCTCAAAATATTAATGACCACGTAGCATACTTGCATTGATTCTTTTAAATTGCAGATTAAATGTTTGAATACATTGGATGTAAGAAACTGGAACCAAATTCGAGGTCCCAGGTTTCAAGAGAATGAAACCGTTAAAATTACATTGAAAACATGGTTCTAGATTCTTATTTCCCTGGAACCTGGAATAAAACATCTATACAATAACCGAAAATGACCACACACCAAAATATCCATCACGCTTAACGTCATTCACACATACATGTACATGTACGAACAACCGAAGAAGAGCCACCATCAGTCAATTAAAACATCTCAAGAACGTATGCTTGACATTTCTTGAAAAGTCATCAATGAGAAGTCGTATCACCTTCAAATACCGTAGCGCTTTAGACATTTTTAAATGTCTGACTTTAAAAAGTTTATTGGTGC
Source organism: Phoronis australis (assembly GCA_002633005.1). Lineage (NCBI taxonomy): Eukaryota > Metazoa > Phoronida > Phoronidae > Phoronis > Phoronis australis. The sequence continues at coordinate 525,900 of NMRA01000289.1, read as the reverse complement.
TGAAGCAGTATAGATACACGGTTTCTCTGTGTTTGGGTAGTAAAATCTGTCTGATCTTTCTTACAAACCTGATTCCTTAAGAATTTCCAATTGGCATCGCATTGTACTTGAAACGCCTGTATGCACAATGCAGTCTGTTAAAATGTCCCGTTGCACCCATTTGATCCCAAGTAAATCATAGACTGTTTTACACCATTATGCGACAACGTTTACTAAATTCCTTCTGACAATATGCAAAATCGTTTCTACGCCAGCGTCTCTTTTCCATTTTCGTGGTTACGCGGTGATGTTACTGAACCCAACAGTTCCTCTCGCACTAAATTCGTTCTCTAAACATCCGACCTATACATATTCATTGGGGAGCAGTCAACTACACAGGTTAAACTACTACGAAGGTTCCTTAACCGGAGGCTCACTACTCCAAAATATATACAATTTCTCAACCAGTAGTGAGTTGTATCCTTTACAGGCCAAAATTCACGATTCCTCGTCTATCATACATAGTGGTGTACATGTACTAACAAAACGACGACCGGGCAAGAATACACTTCCTTTGACTTTCCGGAACATGCATTAGGCGAGCTTTCGGAAAAGAGAACCACCTGTTTAGTTTACTATCGAACAAGTGACATGTACATGTACACTGTAACTGTCTAAGCAGGGTAGCAGGCTGTAAGGAAGAAACAAATAACTTACCAAACCTATAATTACGGCACACCACATAGGGAACATCCAGCAATTTAGTTTCATTGCCAGTTTCGGGAGCAATGGTTGGCTAATTTCCTATTCACATGGATACACCGAGCGAAGGGACAAGGACAATTATCTTCGCTGTGCAGGGTCAGGGTTATCTGTCACACGTATGAGTGTTATACTGGGTGACGTCTGATGGCATTTCGCCACACTGAATCAGATTAAAATGAGCATTATAGTTAAAACTATCCAGCTAAATTTCATAATATAAACCTAATATTGCTAAAACGTTTGAACTTGGAAACAAATCTCCGTAGTTTTTATTCACAGTCCAAAACAATGTCTGATTGAGGACCATCTTTCAATTCTAGAACTGGCATTAGCTGGAGACACAATGCACAGGCAAACGTGAAAAACTAATTTCAAACAACAAACAAACAAAACTCCTAGAGGAATTGGCCCACAGTTCAACATAATGATATACAAAAGGTATACTCTCGCCAATACATTAACTACTCAATGACGTAATTTCACTCCTAATTGTCATTGTTGGATGATGTAAGCTGTTTTTCTTAAAACCTACATCATTATTTCAATTTCAAATTGTTTCTGGTCGAAGTACATTATTTCTTCTGCCCAATGCAATTATAAGACGATGCGTCAAACTCATCAAATTTGCTGTTGCACAGAATTTATTTAAGGACAGGCTACCACATACATACTTTTCACATGTAAATTCAGATTTAATCGAATGGTAAAATTTACAACCATCCGTATTTGCAAGACGACCACAATTGAAAATTCTTATCCTGAAGTCTTTGCTTCAAAAAAAAAAAAAATCACCAACACTTTGTTGCATCCAAACCCAGTTTACAAAGGTACATCAGTTCTTTTGACCTTTCAAATCTTTTTCACGCAGCACTGTGTAAATTGTCTTAGCAATCTATCGCCATTTATTTTCAACAAGTTTAAATAGTATTTGATGGGTTTGTACATATACGACATACACAAATCAAAACGTACACCTTCACCTTTTGCAATAACACAATTTGTTGTCTTGATACAGTACCTCTACGTAATTAGCATTTACAGAACGCAAGTTGTACACTTTTTAATTCCTTTCTGTGGGTTGTACCCCACAATTCCGAAACAAATAGTTCATTGGTAGGAGAGAGAGAGCGGGATTTGGGTGTGGACGTGTATCCCTTTCTTGTTTTCCCATTTTTTTCTCCACTGCAAGCAGTCAAAAACGAGGTTGCTTGTTGTGTCAGCCTGGGAACCACAACATCCCAGAAGAGGTCACTTTTTACAAGTTTCAGGACTGTGTTTTTTCCAATTCAGTAACAACAAACAACAGTGTCGCACTCAGAATGTGCATGGGTAGCAAGGATTTCTGGAATTTGTTTGTGTTTCTTCACTGTTTGCCAATATCAGCAGCAGCTCGCAATTTGACATAAGATTCGATTACCACAAACAACATTGAGGTAATCAACATGATAATAGCGCAGAAGCTGAACGAAAACGTCTGTGTCATCTGATGCCTCAGTGACACCTTTCGGTTGTTCTCTCACAATTTTCAGACCATTTGCACAATCATACCGTCTACCACTTCTTGTGTCAAATCCACATCGTGTCTGCGGACTATAACTCCGCTACTGCTAATCTCTATGGGAGTTGTGTCTAGTTCTGTGATTGTGAGTTTATACTTTTGAAGATGATCTCGATGGACGGTGAACCTCTGCCAATTCGGCACACAGCATGTCTACGAGTTGTTTCTGTTATCGTTGAAGGTCAGGCCTAAACTTCGCAAAACTTTCTTTCAGAACTGCTGGAAGAAATCTCTATTTGCCGTCAACACTGGTTTCGCTGTTGAGCATCTCATCTCTCCTGGTTCCAAGGACATCGAGGTTGAACTAGGCTCCAATACACATGGCAAGACATATTTGGTGTCAACTGCACGTGATGTTGTTCAAGGCCTATGATGTCAAAGACTTTTGTTTCACCACACTTCACACTGTGTCACCGCGATCGCTGTGATTCATTTGTTGATGGTTCCTTGGAAATTGCTTGCTGGCAATGTACCTTAAAACTGAGACATCTATTCTTTTCCCAATGCAATTGCCTTGGGAACGTTAGCATGCATCGCAGCTATACATTATAATCATTGATGGATCTGCTCTACTTAGGGTTGTGAACTGGGCTGTTGGCGGGACAGTGTCCACCTTTGTCATCCAGAGAACTTCTCAAACGGAAGTTTCAAATAGTAGATGTGTAACTGGAGGTCTGCACAAGGAGTCAAAAATGTCAAAGTATGTTTTTGTTGTCACTTGTTAGCCACACGGTGATACAACAAGCAACCTCGTTTTGACTGTTTGCTATGGACAGAGAACAAATGATACGTCAAGTGCTCGACTGGATGCTTGGGCAACTAAAACAGGAAAGAGATGCACGTCCACACCAAAATTGTTCTCTTACACCTACGGGTGAAGCACTTGGGGAAACATCATGAAGCAGCTGTATGAGGTTTAGTAAAAGATGCTGATCCACCAAGACTGGATACTGAAGATTAGGGATAGAAAAAAGATGAGGATAACAAATCTCTCATACAAAATAGTCACTGAGTTATGAGACTTCGTCCAATCTGCCTCACGCTTAGCCAGGCAGGAACGTAACCGGAGCGCACGCGTGAGAGAAACCAGTCAGAGTCTTCTCAAGGGTAACGCACCCGCTTACATCCGGTTTGGTTAACGTCTTCCTCACACTCTCTCTGCGCCTCCATATTTATAGAATCTCAAACTCTACTGAAGTCAATGAATGTACAATAAAATGGTCTGGACTTACGTTTGTACAAGTAGTTTTGTATCAAGCCATTGAGAATAAAATTGTTCTCTACGGTTGAGATGTATTTCTAAGCCCGGCTTTTTATTCAGCAAGAAAAGCACTTTCGTCAACCCACAGAGTCAGCCATTGATTTAGAACAGAAGGAGGACATTACTGGCCTCTATTGTTGGTGGGATCAGATGCATCACATTTTTTGACTAATGGTAGTATTATTCCGATAGCCCACTTTCCTGGGCATTTTCCGCTATGTAGTGTTTTATTGAATAATATACAAAGCAATTTCATAATTTTATCAATTGAAATCTTGAGAAATTAAACCGGAATTCTGTCCATCTCAGGGGATTTTCCAATTTGCATATTATTAATTGCTACCACGATTTCTTCTTCCGTAATATCTTCATTCATTGCATTGTTGTTGTCAAATTCACACTTGTTAGCAGTCCCCTGTTTGCTAACAATCTTCATATTACTTGGTCATATTCAACATTAGAGTTTTGATACTCTTATAGTTTAAATAGAGCTGAAATGTTCTACCCGTGTTGTCTGTCAATAGTGTTCTTGTTTACAGTTTTTTTAGACTGAATTTTTATTAATTTACAAAACGTTTTGGCATCATCCGACTCACACTATTTTCCTTCATTCTTATTACTTTTCTTCAGTTTGCCTAACCTCTTAAACTCTTTTTTATGCAAATGTGCTCACTTAGTTTATATTCATTTCTAGTACGAAGCTTAAGAAGATCTTTCCGTTCATTATGTTTAATTTAGTGTCAAACCATATGTGTGACTTTCATACGTGTTTGCTCATCTTTTATACCATAGATGTATTTACCGTTATATCCAGGTCTACATCGTTTTCTATTTTGATTATTATGAGGTTAACAGGTGACTCAAAATAGTCACTTGTAACGTATTTAATAAATTCTGCTTTTTGTGTCCTTTTCAGAAATATTGAGATTGCTGTTAGTAAATCAGAACATATCAATCAATGGTGGAACCATTTTATTTAATTTCACATCGTTTTACATGACCTACTCATGTTACTTGAAATAGAGATATATTGTAGAAGATCCCTTTGTTTACTAACATATAGTCTATGGTGCTTCTACAATTATTCGTTCAATACCTGTATTCACCTGCAGCATCCGGGACTTTTCTCCCGCCTAATATAACAAGGTTATTGAAAATACACACATTCACCAAGTCCTAACCATAATTGTTAATTTCAAATCCTTATTTCGCCTTTTATCGTCTAACTATTTAATCTACGTAGTTGTCGTTGTCTATAATTTTGCATATTTTGCCAGGTACTAAAACACACACCTCCAGATGCTTTCAATGCACAACATTTACGTCTATTACAAAACAATACATATTCTGGTAAAACCGTCGTATTCAGTGTCATACGTTTGAAAATTCTCAACAAAACCGATAGTGTCGTATTTACCAATTTCTTTTGGATGAACGCCATTGTTTGACTGCAGCATAACCTGCAGACTTCAACGCTCCAGCACAAAGCCAGATTGAAGTCTGTGTCATCTGTGAGCCTTGGTCTAGCGCCTAATCGCTATTGGATGTGTTTCTTAGTTTCTTTACTTCCCTGACTTCGTTTTTTCATTCATAATATTCCTCTGCCATACCAGTGTTTTCTAGAAAACGAGATCTCAACTGTATGCAAGATGTAATGCATCTCTATTTAGAGTCTCACGACCAAGTTAATTATTGTAATCAGACTATTACGCACACACCCTCGTATAGTTGTTTTGAATTCGCAAGAGGTAGGGAAAAGTTAGTTTGTCTGCTCTCTAAGTCAACAATAAACTGCATAGGTTAAAACCCACCGGTGCTCGTGAAATAGCTTCCCTTTGATGTTTGTCCTTGGTCTGTACTCGGTTGGTTTGTTTTCTGAAATTAGTTTTCGTGAAATGGATCCTAGACCCTCTACATGTATTTTGTCCGAGAAAATTACACTGCAAAGCGTGCCAGGGCTGCCACAATCTGCGTTTTAGGAGAGAATAGTATTCAAGAGGAAAAAAACAATGAAAAATAAGTTGTTTTTGTTGTTTCTCTTAAATGGAAGTAGTTGGCAATGCGAGCCACATATTTTGCAACCACCGTGTCCGGTCGTTTCACGACGGGGTGAGTGGGAATTTTTAAGTTTTCTGCGAGGTTGGCACACGTCTATCCCTACAAACACCGATTCATGTATTTGCTTTGCCCCAAGACTTCCGCACGCGTAAATCTATTACTTGCTAAGCTATTCCATTAGAGTGCAGACACCAAGCATATACATGTATGTATGTGTCTGTGCTTAAAATGCTAAAAGCTCTGGGTCGAAATAATTACATGTAGTTAAAGACACGAAACGGCTAAAAATGATAAGAAGCGTAGTAGTACGCAAAGAACAAAGTTACGAGTGAACTGTTAACATGTTTTAATTCCCCCAACAACGTATGAATACAGCGAAAATAGATTTGAAACAAGTAATTTCAACAAAGCTCTTTATTCCTTATTTAGACAGGGCAAGGTTTACAAATACCACAGGTCAGCGAACAGAAATCCCGCGCCATCCTAACTACTTCATACCGCGTACCATGACACCACTGACGGTTACTCCTGCAATCAATGGCACTCCACTGGGCATGATCTACACAACCTATAATCAAAAAGCGGGCGAATAAGATCAAACAACCAAAATGACTGTGGCAATTCATTCAATCATTTCAGCAACTCACTGCTAAAGAAAATCAAAGTTCCGAAACAATTACCTGTACAACAACATCAAAGGTGGGGTTGTCAAAAATACTGAATTGTGATTTGGAAACAGTCATTCCATGGAAATGTGCAATTTATGAAATACAGCAAAAATACACGGCTGGTGCTATGACGATAGTTTCTGACCTCATTTAGTATTCAGAGAGTATATGCACATGTATAATGCACATGGTGTGGCCTGCAATGGAACATTTTTTCATATGCAACTAAACAAAGGAATGTTTACTTTATTGAAGGGGGACACATATGTAAAGTTTCCCCCTGTAGACTCCAGTTTTTGCTTCCACTACCATTTAGCTTTACTCTAAGGTCAACTCTAGTTTTCACCTTTCCATTGCCTGTTGACACAAACTTTACCTCAACCTACTACGCCGCTCGTTTTTCCCCTTCCCGACAGCATTGCTTATTAACCCTCCTATAAGATAGCTTTAGCAGACCTACTGGAAGATTAAAAACATTGCATATGGGGGGCAGGGCATCCCACGTTGAGTTGAAAATTGTAAATAAATTAGTGTTATCATGAATTTTAGTTCATTCACTTGGGGAATCGTCAAGGCTTATAAGTTAATCTCGAAATCCGTAATCACAGAATCTACGTTAAGTATCACCAGTTTATTCGCGAGACATGAATTTTGGCCATGGTAATCTTCACAAATACTTTCTTCACGGATATCTGGCCTCTTACCAATCTTGCTTTCCTCGTATCAATCGTGCTTTCCTAATAGCAATCTTCAAAAGATGTGCTATTCTTGAGATTCTTTTAGAAATAGTACCGGCAATTAAAATTATATAATCACCAAGAATACTGCCTCCTGTGCACAGATCGGCAACTGCCCCGCCCTCCGTCCAAGAGGTGACTCTATCTGAGGGGGTTCTCTCAATATTAAGAAGTGTTATCCAGAAATTGCAATCTGAAAATCTTTTAATGTTATTTTCAAAACTGAAACAGCGATACAATAGATTCCATGATTGGAACTGGGTAGTCCTGCATACCTTCTATCAGGTCTCTCCTCTGAGAGCTGAGATTGTTTTCAAGTGGCATACAACTTGAGAACCGCAAATATCGGCAAAATGATTCTCCATTGTTGGTGCATTCCCCAATTTTAAATTTCAAAATTTGAATCGACATTCTGTGAAAACTCTGTGCAAAAACGTATTTGGACTTTTCAAAATGATGTATGAGTTCACGTTTTCAAAGAAACGATGAAGATTCAACATGGCATTTTTTAAAAACTGAGGTTCTTCCAAAACTCTAAACTGTGGCCCTGAAGAATAGATCCAGCATGGGTATGACAATTATTTTTATTTTTCTCCTAAATGGTTAGCTGTATAGTTCACGAATAGCTCCCCAGCTGTTTCGTGCCGGTATGGTTCGTACGTGTACTCTTCTGTTAGGAAATCGTGGCTTTACCGGCTTTCACCGAATATTTTTGGTCACGAAATTCAACTTACTTTGCCAGCAAAAGCCACACGATTTGGGACACTTCTCTCGTACGCTTTGGCTGGTAAAGCACGCTACATCAGCAAGAACTGCACAGTCTGGAGCCTTGTCACAGCAACCTGCAAAAAGACAGAACCGCACATTCGCTAAACACTTGAAATATGTATGCGTCTCTTATTGGTCACCCAGTAGGTACTGAACAAAATCTACATTCACTTTTTGGCCTCTATTCTAACTCGTACATAAAAAACTAAGCTTTGTCAACAAGTTAAATAATATATTTTCAGAAAAAAGTATTAGGGAATATGAAAATACCTTTTGTATTGATGTACGATTATCATTTTTACGTAAAAACCTTTGTAAGCCAAATTTTTAATTTTTAAAAAGGCACATTCATAGCAAAATAACCCCTCGGTCGATTTTAATGCAACTTGTTTTAAACGAAACTTCACCAGCTACCTCAAAAACTATGTAAGGAATTTTCGATTAGTCTTTTCGTTTGGCTTCTGTGACAAATCAACTCGCACAACGTAAGGTATATTTGCAAAAAACGGAAGTCGTATCCGTCTTTGTTATATTACGCAAAAAGTAGGCTTTTTATCAAAAATCCTAACAATCTTTTTGAAACAGACAGCTAACTATTAAATTTGGAAAGTTTCAGCGAAATGCATTCAGCTGTTTTCGAGAACTCGTGTTCATAAGTTCAATTGAAATCGATTCGCCAAAGCCGAGAAAAAGCGGATTAAACTGGGACAAGAGAATATCTCAAAGTCCGGCTGTTCATTATTCGGTGAAAGCTTGCTTTCGGTACACATAGCCTATACAAGCCTTAAATATGTTCGCTATTTCAACATCTACTCGCAGTCAAATGATTTTGCACGCGCGTAATTAACTTAATTATTATTAAAACCTACCGTTCCCAGCTAACGCTTACTATTGTTTGCGACCATTTGACCTACTTTTATCTAAATACGTCACAGTTCATTGTTTTACACATAGCCTGTACACGTCACATATTGGGAGACTGATACGAAACCAAGTAAGAAATGGATAGCAAAACTCGAATCGGTGGTTAAAGCATGTCGTTAGCATGAGATCGAAACATTGAAATGTCAGTTTATTAATTGAATGAAAGAATTAGGGTGAAGATTTACCTCTTTTCAGAATTTTCTATGTTCATGACCATAAACGCCAGCGGTCTTATGCATCAAAACTACATTTTGTCTTTTGTTTTCCCCGGCACCATTCTACCGCAAGTACACCTCGTTTACTCAATGTTATGGCAATTTTGTGAATAAAAGGACTGAGGGTATACGAAGCTGTTCTATTCCTGGCGGGAGATTCGATTTGATTGAAAGCCCTTTAACCTTTGACCTCGGATAAGTAGTTAAAAATATCAACGAGTTTGTGCAGTTCGCAGTATATATTTTGTATTTGAAGCTTCCCGAGAATTAAGATAAGGCATTTTACTTGACATATGTGAAATATTGTAAAAATGACCATTTTTTGTTAATAAGGTTGGAGATAACTGTAACAATTCGTGATGTAGGTTAAACGCTTATATCTGTATTGTCTCTTATTTACATGTTGGTACCTGTCGAAATCGTATGATATATAATTATTAGGTTTTAGATACGCGGTAACACTATCAAAATACTCACTGTCATTCCACTTTGGGGCGTAACAACTCCCTCGTTCACAAATAATACCGTCATTTGGATAGGGAGGGAAAGCTGGTGATAGAAAGAGTAAGAAACATATTAAACACCATGTTTTATAGTGAACTGGAGGGTTAATTATTTATAGACGCACCACAACACTATCAAATTACATTGACAACTCCCTATCATTCCACTTTTTGGCCTGACAAATTCCTCCTTCACAAAAATACCGTCAGACACGTAGGGACAGTAGGGTGGTGATAAAATCAGTAAAAACATATCAACATAAACTTGCTACAAGCTGGTCTAACATTGTTTGACAAAAAATAAACATTGCAAAAGAAACCCGTCTGGTGATTTATTTAAAATCACTGTTGCCATCCATTTAGTGTAAGGATTGAGGTTTCCATTGAGTGTCCACACTGATCACTGAAGAACTAACCAAAAAGTATATCAATTAAAAAAGTAGCCTAATCAACATCTTGTCAAAACCACTGTACTACGGCAGTCCAATTAATTTTGCCGGAAATACAGCGGACCAATGCACACCAGTCATACAATAATGACAAGCTAAAATCAGTATGGTCAAAATAAATTGTAAATCATTTGGTTCCCGTGCATGCCCATCTTATGTCTTTAGGTTAAATTTCCTTAAGACATACATGTAGCAAACAGTTTGACAAGAATCAGCCGAAAACAATGACCAAACGGTGACTCTACTCCTCTCTGATTTGTGGATCGCCGTCAGATAGCTTGGTGCTCACCAAAATAAGTCCTGCAGCCTTCACAACAACAACTAAAATCTTGATCAAAGTACACGTGACCATAACTTGTCAAGCCGTTATGTCCGTAGTTGACAGACGTGGACATCTTAATCAAAAATTGAAATTCCCAATGGGTAACGTCAAAATTCACCTATCACCAGGATTTTGAGTGCCGGCTTAACTGGCCAATCAGAACGCAGCATTCTTGGCACACCTTTTCAAAGTCGCCATGTTACCTGACAAACAAAACATTGCCGGTTAAAATTTCTTGTTTGTTTGACGACATTTCGCAAGGGAGCGGGGAGCTGGCGGTAGGTCAGATTCTGATATGTTTCGGTGAAATTTTTCAAGTTACATCTCCAAAATAAAAGAAAAAGGATTTATCCAGGAAACATGAATCGATTCTCGGGGCTGTCAAGGTAATAGAAACCATCACCTAGCTCTGTTACAAGTGTCAACAGAGTGCATTTGGGGAGTGGGGGTCCTCACAGTAGCTGACGGGCGGGATGGCAACTTCACTCGTATGCAAACGCAAAGTGTACCTTGACTCATGCTTGCAATACGTTCCTTGCATTTCCCACAAGATTTTGCGCAATATTTCAACGTCCACTTGTAATGATCGCTTGAAGGTTCACATTGTCCTTTTGATAGCCGACTCAAACAGTTGCTCTCATCTACGTCAAAACCTTGAAATTAGAACAAAATATTGAGTTCATCAATGTTGGTTCGGTTCTCCCCAATTAGGTGACATGACTATAGGGGCCTACAAGCCCAGCGGTCAGCCTGACGAATTGTCTCAACCAATCGGGTTAGGGAACCTGTAAACAGAACGATATCCTGTCTCCTTTTTTCCTTGACATTGGTTGGGAACGAAACCGTTACGATTGTTTTCGAGTTGCACATGGGGCTCATACACGGCAGACCACATATTAAGTGAAGGAAACATGCAAAGCCATAATATGCAAGATCTTTCTGTACAAATAATAGAAAAACTCCATCACCCCAGTACCCCTCACAGACTCAAAAGAGAACAATATTGGATAGACAAGCTCAATACAATAGAACCTGATGGATTGAACATAAAAACTTCTTAAATTATATCATTGATTTTTTACGCAAAATGTATCATATTCATTACGCCACATCTTAAATGTTAATTGTCATATAGCGTTTGATTTTACTTTATACCACAATATTAGCGTCAAATGGCAGATACAACCGTGTAATAACCCATAAAGTTATCTCACTAGTGAGATAACGTTTTGGCGGGAAACCGAGGACGGGGTCGAACCCGGGTACCTAATATTGCTGGTTGCCGACTTTACCACTACACCACGCAGCGACTAACGTCATGAAGGGTGAAAATAAAATACTTAAATGAGCACGCGCAATAATCGCACGTTCAACAAACCGCATTGTACTGTACTTATACGTTACGAAAAATAAGACACATAATTTCCATAAAAATGATATCTTAATTCAGTGAAATTTTTCTCTCATGTCCTCTTACTTGGAAATTTGAATGCTGGTATCGTGTCGTCAGGATCTTTGACTTGAGAATTATATTCAGCTACCAGTGGTAACCTACTTTAGCAGACGATTATTTCCCGGTCGAAGCTTAGCGTGAAAAAAAACGTGTTTTAAGCTATAATAGTTGGTAAACCTTAATTTATAACTATAATATTTAAGTTTTCAATTGGTTTTGAGTAAAAGCAATATTTGACAAAAATAACCGGGCTTTTCTTAAAAGGTCACGACCTCCGACCCCGGGCCTCTGACATAGAAAGTAGTTACAAAGCCGTGGAGAGTCAGAAAAGGTAAATCGATTCATTGCAACGTTTCTCGTTTAGTATGTGGTATAAATAGATTATTACATGTTCTCAGCCGTTATCCCCCTTATCTAGAGCCCTCGTGGATTTTGGAGAATTATCACCCTCGGGGCTAACGCCCCTCGGGCGATAATTCTCCAAAATCCACTCGGGCTCTAGATAACGGGGGATAACGACTTCGCCATGTAATAATCTATATTTATTTCTGTTGTTTCTGTTGACAAAGAACTTTATTACATCCGGAAATTTCAGTTGATCCATTCTTGTTGTTTTATTTACCTATTAATAATAAAAGTACGTGTATCTCCTCTCAGTTACATGTAACTTATTACACGATCTTTCGAGTATAATATTTCATTGCGCGGTGTTTTTGGCAACAATTAAGTTAAAAATGTCGTACAGGAAGCTTACACGTTTCACAGGTGCAGGTCTTGAGGCACATTTTTTGCATGTAACTGTTTCCGCAGAGGCCACCAGCCGACCATCCTTTACATTCGCGATCTGGGTCGTTGGCTTCTTTTGAAATGTGTAGATTTGAAACGTGCGAGCAGTCTCGTCTGTCTGCACTCACAACATTGTCTCCGTTTGGCACCGGCTGAGTTGAAATTGGTGCACTCGTGATTCCTCCAGATGTCTTCTGGTTTCCTTGCAAAGAATAATTGTTATTACATGCATTTCATTTTTGTTTTCGGATGCACTGCATAAGCACTTATCTTAAGGGGCGATTAAATACGGATGTGATCCACAAAATTAAATCGAATTTTTGTAGGCATACAGAATGTACAAGAACAATTCATGATCTTTGATACGTATTCGAAAATCACCCAAATTTGCGTTCTGTAAGAATAAATAAAGATCAGATTTTCAAAAAACTAGGGAAACATAGGGAAACTATTGTCAAGAAAAACGTGAAAAGACAAAATTACGAAGTACCTAATTTCCGTTTGATCAAAAAGGAAAATATGAAAAGCCGATTATGATTTGTATGGACTTTTTTAAAAATCGTGATTTCACGTCTTATCAAAACCGACTTGGAGTTCGTGGTGTCATTGAATTTCCAATCACAGTGCCACGTGCTCTGCATTTTCCGTACCTTCCTTTCGTTCCGTTTCCACATCACTAGATTTTGCAAACTTCAAATGTAAATATAACCTTCACCATATCCAATAGTCAAATAACAGAAAATTGTGCAACCTTATACACATGAGCTATTTAGATTTGAAATTTACTCCTATGAAATATGTGCAAATACCCATGAAAACTATTTTTTAAACTCCCACAAATCACGGTCCACTGACAAAGTTTGTGCTGCATACTTACTATTTCAGTGTTAATTTAGGCACTTGCTGTCTTAAACGTTATGTACCTATTCTGACTCTGTTTCATGAAAGTTTATCATGAGATTTTTTATGGAAAACGATCCAAGACAACTAGCTTATTTGGTTTATTATCCAACCACGTTTTTCGGAAAATAAATAACTGAATTTCAGTTTAACAAAATACTGTTGCTTACTCTTTAATGACAAAATGACATACGCACCAAATTCATTTACGAGCTTCAAAATTGGCTCCTACGTGTACATGTACATGTAAATCAACATGTTGCCCCACCTAAAGCCGTTTAAAACATTAAAGTGTAAATTGCAAGGTCTCAACCAATCTGAACAACAATATGCTCTAAATTCGTGTTTATAATTATTATTGCTATATCTTAACATTAACTGAATTGTACGTCGCTATAAAAAGTAATTTACATGTTTGTTGCCGTCGCGTTGTAACGCCATTNGTCAGTAACTTTACACGCCAGAACACCCCGTCACCATCCCCAAGCATTGATCCTTCAAAGTGATAATGTTCTTACTATACGTATAAACGAGGGCTAAATTTCAACCTCTTGCCGACAAGACATATTATCTTGGAAATGCAGTTGAATTTCTTTCGTCTAATCCACGTTTTACAATAGATGCCAATGTACAGGTACACACTGGATTGCCATCATTGCATAATGGGTGACCGCGTAGTCTCCGGGCATGAAAAGAATTCTCTCTTGGCGTAATACTAAGTTTTCAATTGTTTTTGATTCTACAGAGATTTCAATTCCTGAATAGAAAATGTGTGTTCTGAATTTTTCCGCTTCAGCTTTCCATTCAGCTAACTATTGCACATCACCGTGTTTTTACTATCCCGTGGCGGCTCCACTGCCGTCAACGAATCACTTCTAGTACAACCTTCCGTAAATGACGTTCGTATTTTGCACATTTCTTCGGGGTAACAGTTTTCCAAGAGCTATATGATCAACGGACAAGTTTCTGTTTGGTATTAGGTTTTATTTTCTTTTTCAGGTAGTCCTTGAGCTCATGCTCTGAATGTTTTGAAAACGCAACTCTTTCTTTACGCAGATACGTTTTCTGCCCGTGGCACCGACTCGGTGAATTCATCAACCAGAATATTTTTTTGAAAATGCCGTCAAAAGTGTACTTTTTTAAAACACCGTTTTGACCATAGTCGTCAGTGTAGAAAAGCGAAATGAACAAATTTGTAAACACTGTTCAAAGCACTTTTGTGGACATACGGAAACGCGTGTGCTTGGCATTTCTGATAAAGCGTTCTCATAATGGAAACTTTTTTAAGACTGAGCACCATTTCAACAATTGTATTTCTTCTTACAGCTGAGCACAGAAGAATTATTTTGTGCTTTTAGGAATGAAACGGAACCAAATCTCGAGTGGTGACTGATTAGAATTGGCGAAACTCGGGGAGGGGTGGCGTTACAAGCCAAACATGTAGTTGCCACTTCTCATTCAGCGTCACTTACTACCTGAGGTGGCCAGATCATACTCTATCAATATCACAAGACGCTTTGCTTCTCAAAAGTGCACCTTGATGTATTTTCTATCATTTTTTGCCATCGGCGCAATCGCTTTACCAAAGATTCACCCACAGAGACAATACCTCTTCACCACGTATTCACATCTTCCCGTTCACAATTGTTTTATTTTACGTAATTTGTCAATATGTTGTTGACAGAAAGTGTTTATTTTTGGAACAACGTGAACGACCAACTAATAGGGGCCTACGTGTACATGTAACTAGCCCAGATTTTAACGTCACCGATACTTGAAAACAGAATGCGCAAAGCTACAATTGGCTGTAGCCTCAACAGTGGTCATTCCGTGTTTGATGTCACCGTCATAGTTCGTGGAAATCGTAACCATATTAGGATTTCGAAGTTAGAGCCGTAGAAGTCCGTGGGTTTAGGGCATACTGGACCGTGAATTTCGCCGGGTCAATACTATGAAAATAAAATCCCCGGAGTGAGAACTCTTCGCGGTGTAACAACTCACTCACTAATCCTTCATAATGGGTGCGTGATAGGAGACCGGTAAATAACTTAAAACACGCAAAAACGATGCAGTTTGGCGTTACACAAAACAAAATCAATTGTGGGCGAAGACTGCGAAAACAGCCGCGTTTACAAAATGAATATACAGCGTTGTAATGACGGGGAAGCAACCGGTCTAATACAATTTGTTAACGTCAGGAGTCAAATTAAAGATCAAATGTAAAGAAAACTTTCACGTTTTTCATCAAAAACTTGTTGCATTGTCCATAATCCAATGTTTACTAATGCCGCTTGCCTTCAACCTTCGAAGTTGTGGTGTTACACAACCGACGTGATCTCATGTAACCGAGACAGCAAAACTAGGTTAATTTATTTGACCCTGTGCTAAGTCGAATATGCATCGACACGCAAAGTGGTATGAGCCTGACAACATATTAGGCAACTGCTACTCTGGCCTAACAATAGCAGCCGACCAGCTGGTCGTCTGATGGCCGGTCGGCTAAAGGGTCGGCTGAAGGGTCGGCTGAAGGGTCGGCTGTGGGGTCGCCTTATGAGTCGGCACTGCGGGCGGCTGCCGGTCGGCTAATTTTTAGCCGACCGGTCGGCTAATTTGCCGACCGGTCGACGGCCGGTCGTCGACCAATTTCCGACCGGTCGGCCAAAAATTCGTGATGTGTGCTGTACTTACATCAAAAGGAATGGCAATTGTAGCAACACCACCTGTGGTTTTCTCCACATCTGCAAAATGTGGTTGGAGCGAGGTTCATGCAAGATTGAATCCTGCAAACTAGGCCATACATTCACCAGTCTCCGACCGGTCGACGGCCGGTCGTCGACCAATTTCCGACCGGTCGGCCAAAAATTCGTGATGTGTGCTGTACATGTAACTGTCACAAACGGACATACTGTGGTCAGCAGGAGGCTTTTTGTGCTTGTCACAGGTCCCTGTCTCTACGGGTATTGATGTCCCATCGACCAACTTTATACAGACATCAACTTTGTGCTGCTCTATCGGACTACCCTTTACTACCACAGCTTGACACATCGCCGTCTTCTTGGTGTCTTCTGTCTTGGCCCGTTCCTGCTGCGAGGCAGACGACTGCTTACCAACAGCGAATCTTTTGGACTGGGAGTCTTTCATTGCACAGTCCCTGGCTAGATGACCTTGGACAATTGAAACACTCTTTGTCATCCTTGTTCTGGTCATTGACGTACGAGGAGTCTCTGCCCTTCGTTCTTCTTTGTTGCTTGGCGGTGCCTGTCTTCTGGCTACTTGTCCCAAGCCTTTCTTTGCGAACCCTTTGCCCAACTAACCAGTACAGTGGGCGTCCATGTACTGTTGAGCAATGGCCGACATCTCGTCGAAGTTCTTCGGTATCCGTTCCCCAGTCAGGAATACAGTCATCTCAGGATGGCTTACTCCCGCAAACTGCTCTCGGATCAGTGAGTCTCTGAGTCCATCATAAGTCAACTCGACCTCCGCCAGTTGTGTCCATCGATCAATGAGCCTTTTCAGTTTTGCCCCGAATTGGAACACGTTTTCAACCTTTTCAGGCTTGGACTCTGAACTTCCGTCAGAACCCGTCCTCAGTTAGTTCATACCTGTGCAGTAGCGCCACCTGTAGTTGATCATAGTTGTTAATTTGGCCAGATGGCATGTTGTTGAAGACCTGTAGGCCTTTACCTGTCAACAATGGACTCAAGTCCACAGCCCACTCCGATCTAACCCATTTCTTGCTTGTGGCGAACGTGTTAAATCGTGCTAGGAAGACATCCATGTCGTCGACGTGCTCGTCGAACCTTGGCAGTTTGGGACGGCTGGTACGTACACCACTGCTTGAACCCCCACCACTAGGTGTCGCT
Source organism: Phoronis australis (assembly GCA_002633005.1). NCBI lineage: Eukaryota > Metazoa > Phoronida > Phoronidae > Phoronis > Phoronis australis. Next base: position 508,691 of record NMRA01000289.1, on the reverse strand, counting down.
TTGAGCTCAATCTGGAGTTGCAGTATCTCCTGCTTCTCGATTTCAATCGCTTGGGCCCGCTCGGCTCGTTTTTCTCAAGCTTGTGTTCGTATTCAGCTTGCTCTAGCTTTCGCTGATGAGCACGCTCTGCTTTTTCCTGTGCAAGCGCTGCCTTTTTGAGCCCTTGTTTATGGGCACGCTCTGCTTGTTCTAGTTCCCGTTTATGGGCACGCTCTTCACGCTCCATTGCCTGCAGCAAGAGCTCCTTTGTGCACATCCATAACTCTTCACCGGTATAACCGAATTGTTTCTCTTGCGCAATTTATTTTTCAAATACCATTTTAGAGGAAGGGTTTTATTCCCAAAATGGACTTTACTAATTAATATGCAAACCGTAATTACTGGATTCAAAACAATTCAACCCAACCACGATAACCTATATTTAAACGCTCCCGGACTGACCCCCAAATGTCAGAGATTGACTGTGGGTTTGTTTAAAATGTAACTATGCTTTGAGATTGTTCGTAGATGGAAAGTGAATAATCAAATCCAGTAATCAATTTATTATTTGATAAGGCCTAATTAGACAAGTGAAACCTGTTGTTAATTAAGTAATCAACTACAAAGAAGAGTAGCTACACTAGCACCCTCTTTAAAGATTATCTCAATTAATCAACCAAAATAATCAAATGTCTTATCAGCTATCCAAGCTAGGACTCTCCACTTCTTGGACGTCTGTCCCGTTGGGGAATCTTCGCACTACCCACACTGTATAGCGACAGTGTACTTGCTGGTCCCCGTCTCTGGTGATGCAACCCCTTCAGGCATAACTTTTCATAACAACCACCAAATGTGTAACGTAACTTCTGCCCATGAACTACTTTTAGATACCAGGGAGCATGTTATGTCTACCAATGATTTTCTGCGATTATGAAGTTAATTAAACATGCTAAAGCCGTCACTTTAGCTTGGTATTCATATTTTCTGAGCCGAAATGGCCACATAAAATTTAATATGTTTAATTTTTCATTAATACAATTTTAGGAATCAGGAAAGGCTTATGCTNCTGCGATTATGAAGTTAATTAAACATGCTAAAGCCGTCACTTTAGCTTGGTATTCATATTTTCTGAGCCGAAATGGCCACATAAAATTTAATATGTTTAATTTTTCATTAATACAATTTTAGGAATCAGGAAAGGCTTATGCTGAAGAAGTGGCTTCTGCTGAAGTTGGAGACTTGCCGATTATTAGTAAAGGTTGGGTATGGAAAAGTTCACAACCAGCAAGAAGGTACCCTTCTGGACAACTAAGTGACGGGGCTAGACAGAGGCCGAAAAGTCTACTCCCAGAAGATTTGTCAAAAAGAATTTGTAGCTTGAGGAACGAGTCGGGGGAAAATGTATTTGCCAAAGATTACTGGCTTATACCACAACAGGTCCAAAGTAATTTGTTGAGATAGGCCACTTTCAGCAAATGTGGGGAAACTGGGACAGAGGAAGCGGAGTATGCATTGAAAGAGGCAATCTGCGATTGTCAAGGATGTAGACTTGTAAAAATTCAAAAAGAGGAAACAGTACAGTGACTGGACCTGTAAATACTCTGGCTGATCTGCTAAATCCAGTGGGGGCATTATTGTATCAGCACAGCTGTGTAGGGAAGTAGGCTTGTGTGTTGCCGCAAGCTTTGTTTGCACCAGAACTGCTTGTGTGAACATCACAAATCTAAAATTTACCTAGTCTAAGACTGAATTTTTGCCCAGGCACGGATCATGATCCTGGGCCATATGGTAACGGTACATTGTTCATTTTGTTTAGCCCCTGGATTTTTTGGTCTGACAGGATTTCTCAGTGTCGCCATCTCATTTAGATGATTTCTGACCACTGTACTATTCCTTTTCCTTGAAGATGCGTAATCGATCTGAATTTATGTTTCCGCAATTTATTTACCGTTATAGATTTTTGTTTGTAAATGGGTATATATTACTGAAATGTGAGACCCTGTTGCAGTTAGGCTGGTTTTGTTAACTTATCTTTCTGCCTGGGTTGTAAGCCCATATTCTGTCCAGGAAGTTTTGATTTAGACCATTTACCTCTATAAACTTTTGCTCAGTTTGTTCCTTATCCAGATGGGAAGTGATTTCTGGAATTGTAGCGAATTGACAGTTTGCTATTCCTTGAGACCATACTGTGTGTATAAAATCACACACTATTAGTCTGGTCTATAGCAATTGCATAATGCCAGATCTTCCAAAGTTCTGAAATTGCTCAAAGTGATCTGGAAGTAACACCTATTTCATGATGGTAAAATCAAAAGTTGTTTTATGTGATTTTAGGCGAATTTATGTCCACTTCAAATGATTTTTTGTTGCAGTACTGAAAAGAATTGGCACATTAGATGTGGTGGCTTCTTGTTTTTTTGGCGAATTGACCATTTTATGGTTCCCGTGGGTAATTTTGTTACTGGTCTAGTATGTATGTACAACTGTAATCGTAAGGCAATTGTAATGCAAACCATGTTGCAAAAGTATTTTTTTCATGACCCTTTCATTGTAAAATGCTGCCTAATTGGAACCGACAAGCCAATTTTGTGGTGGTTAGTTTTGATAAGAACATTGATGTGGTAAATACAGCTACCTCAAGTTTGTGAAGAAGAGATTTCCAGTGTTGTCAGCGATATTGCGAAATCACTTTTTCGCAATGAGACTACATCACCTTAAATGTAATTCCCTGACTTCATGAGCTTTGTGTGGTTGACTCTGTCCTGTAGCAATTAGAGTGTTGAAAAGATCTAGAAGGCCATTTTTTATAAGAGTCATAACATTTGCACTTTTGACTGTACAGTTATTTTTGCAGTGTATTGCGAAAACATATTTTGTAGTACAAAAGTCTCTAGTTGGTATTTTATATTTTTTCACAAGGAATATTTTCAACTTAGATGAGTTGTCTGGGAGGTAGGCATTTTTCAAATAAGATAATGAATAAAATTGTCAAACATTGTTTTATTTTTAGATGTGTGATCTTCCAATAAGTGATTACTTTTAAAAAAACTGTGTAGAATTTGATTTTCACTCTTCATTTGAAGGAGAATAAATCCATAAACCTGCATTGTCTAGAAATTTTACTCAAACTACATAATACAGGGTTGGGGATTGGAATCTTAATACAACAGAGTCTGAACCCGTACCATGAGCAATACAACACAATACACGGATTAAAAAAATTGCTGTTTAGGTTCCACGGAAAGGATTCGTGTGCGCGGTAATAGTTACTAAGGTGCGTGGTCATTGTCTGTGGATACTTTGGTATTCCTCTTCTGTGGTCATCCATGGGAAACCTGGTCGCATAGAGAACAATAGATTAGCATCTTCATTGTTCCCGTTGTTATAATAAAGATATAATGACGAGCACTTATCGGCAACGGTCTGATGTACGCAAGGTTCTATATCCATGCGACCTCTGTTGTTACACCCAACAATGACACAACAAAGGAAAACAATGATGGGACCGATGGGCGAAAAACATGCGACGAGTTGCTACGGACAGTGGTGGAGTTTGTCTTGTCATTCGAATGTTTTTAGAGAACTGTAAACCCGGTATTTCATCAGGAAATTTTCTGGGGACTTTTGTTTTAAGTTGTGGGAAAAATTGCGGTCATGCAACCAAACTTATCATTCATTTGATATTACAATGCATTGCAAGAACATTTGATCAACAGAAAACCTGACTTGAATATCTGTGAAGAAATACCCATGAGGAAATTGCAAAGTAAAACAACTGTAAATCAAAATAACCTACATTTGTCGAGTTCATGTCTAACCCTGTTCACTGTGGAGGACATAATCGGCTTTTTACAAAATGGAGCCATGTATGGTATTTAGGAGTACTGTAGCCATAAGTGGTAAGTAGTAAAACGTTCAAAACATTCAGGAGGAACTAACTTGTTGCAAAATATCGAAAAACATGAAGGACAATCGGATTTTACGGTGCTCACGCATCAATCTCAGATATATGAAAATTTCTCAATTTAGTACATTTGAGGTACCAAAATGTATAACTAAAAAACTGGCTGACAAAGTTTTTATTTTATGAAATGAAATTAACATGTTTTGTCAACATTTTGGCTAAGTTTCATTCTCATAACAGTGGGGGCAGATTTGGTACAGCAGTGTACAGAACATAACCTCAAAATGGCATAACGGGGGGCAGTGTAGTAAAACTACTAAATGAGGGTGGTAAATCGAAATCGTGTTTCAAGACATCTTTTTGACAATCTACAGGCACCACTAAACAATGCCAACTGAATAATAAATCAATAGCTTTTATTCAAGGAAAAATATGAACAGTTAAAAGTGGACAGTTTTTATGCCGTGAAAACATGGCTGCGAAGCCGTAAAATGTGTTCGAGCCTATAACTTTAGAAAAACGTAATATTTTGAGGAAACATTTTACCGCTGTGTATAGATCACATAGGACTACCTATGTGCCAAATTTGGTGAAAATCGGCTGAACCCCCACCTTGCCGCTCATGGCTGGTGCTCTCGTGGACTAGTACTTAAGATGATGACGAAATATATATATTTAGAGTCAATGCTATGCAGGAATGATTCGAATTGAGTGAATTTTGTGTTAGGTGATTGAATTGTAAAACTTGACACAGTTAGACTTATTTCATTTATTTCATGAACGTGTTAAACTGCTTCAGTATAAAAAACTGGGAGTTGGGAATTGGAGTTTCGGTGCAGTAATCAACTTACTTGTATATGCGACAGAAGTCAAGTGTATTTTCACTTCCAAAACTAGACAATAGAGGAGCAGGAACAAGAGCTGCACCAGCAGAAAACTGCTTTCTGTTGGTCATATAGGGACATTTACAAGTGTTTTTCTTTGATTGGTCGTCATATATGATCAGTGAAATAGTGTCAATAAAAATACACAAAGGATGGTTAAAATAAACACATAGAAAGTTTTATAAAATTTAGACAGACAACATAGATATTGAGATACATATATGAAGCATTAGACATTTGAAACTTTAACAGCCAAAATTACAAGTCAAATCTATGCATATTTCATAAATAGTATAACATTTTGAATCAACTGTTCTGTGATGGATAAATAAGTTAAGTAGCTTCAGGCAGTCGACCGTTGCGACCCCAGGTGGTGTACATGATGAACTGATTCCTTTATGAATTTTGAGCTTAAAGATTTGAAAAGAACTTAAAGGAAACTGGAATTTTTTTATGGATGTTAACCTGCAAAAATCGTTCGGCAAAATTTGCAACAGCTGCTCTGAAAAAATCTTAATGAAAACTGGGCATTGGGCCTTTACCAGCTAGCAAAGTATCTGTAAGTAATAGTTGGTTTAAAATGTTACGGTACAAAATATCTTGTCATTTGCGAGGCATGTTGTCTCCCGGTCGACAATGAAGGTTTCAACAATCGCCGTCAACACCGACAGTGACAATATTTGTCCAATGTCACATCAATTACAGTGAACTGCCGTCAACACCGACAATATCTGCCATACCATGACTGCATATTCTCCCGTCCTAGTTTTTGTAGAAATGTAGTCTGCTTATCACAGTTCTTGCCGCACAGGAATATCCAGGGTAAAAGGGGGTCCCAGAAAATTATCAAAAGTTAAAAATGAAGCAGTGGCAAGTCAAGCGTGTGGATATCCGGGAGTACCACCAAAGCTTTACAAAAATCCAAACAGCTATGACTGCCTAATTGTCTGTCATCGAAGACTGTTAGATGCCATCAATTGTTATGATTTTAGTAAATGTGCATCGAGTTTTAAAAATCAAACACATGGCTATGTTAATTTTATTGCTGAAACATCGTCGAGAAAACTTGAGTCATCTCGAACTCAAAAGCTCCACGTTTTCGTAAAGTTAGCCTGAGTTATTTATTGCTGTTTATTATTTAGATAAGATCATATTTAATCAAGGAACTTCGCCAAATCCGTGAATCAGCCTCAGTTACTTGAAGGATTGGGGCTCTCGGGGGGGTGGGGCAAAAGGTGTAGTAACTGAAAAACGTAATGTTGTTTAGACCTCAAATGGTGATTTCTAAGAGTAGCTGCAGGAAAAGTTGAGTTTTGGGTGCAACGCGATCTTAGAACGTTAGGTTTAAAAGTAAAAATTGTAAAACGTGCCTTTCGCACACATTTACATCGTGATCAAGCACCAGCTTGTATAAACCTTGCTTAGATCGCCCTGGACAGGTTATCTCCACTCATGCGACACAAACCTGGCATGGCATTATTTTCTAACAAGGAATCCGCTCACCAATATATCGGCAGAGACAATTTACCACAGGAACCAAAAGAAATGAAGTGTTGTAATGAAAGCGTATTAAATGGTCGTTTTGGGTTCATTTCTCTTTAAGAGGACTCATGAAATGTCGATTTATTTGATGTGACGATATTCGTTTTTCAGTTTCAGGGGAGCAGTCTCCTGAACCAGACGGTCTCGCCACCTGCTGACTACCTAAGAATAGACTTAGTTCCAGTAGCAGCACCTACTGTCTGTTCGTCTTAAAACGAGAAAGGTATGGACTCGATCTGAAGGCAAGGGAAAGTGATGCAAAATATCCGGTTTGACAAGTGAAAATCAGTTCGGTTGAATATGTTTAGAGTTTCTGAAAATTCCTTTTATATGATTTTCCAGGCGGGTTGTAAGGTAATTTGGATTTATTATCTACAATGAGGTTATAATTGTTACCAGCCTCTTTACTAGCTTAGTCTGGTCAACTTTTGGCTCTCATAGGCTGATGATCGCCAAGTGCGTTTAAGAATTTGTTTGTTCTATTACACGTGTTTCAGCGCATAATTCGTTGATCTCTGACGCACCACTACATCTTTTATCGATTGTGTTTTCTCGTTTCTCCGTGTTGCAGTTTTTTATTGCCTATCTCTTCAGAGATAACATTATTTTACTACTGTTTACCTACGTTCTTTTGTACCACCAGTCTAGTCATAATAAATAACACTTTTACGGCATTCACATATCTCCACTTCATCTGTGGAAACAAGATTGCGACGCATGACACCCACTTTAAAAACGTATGTCCCAACAGCGGAGACATAACGCTATTGGTTACAAGTTAATCAACATCTAAATCAAGATTATTTACAAGGCGAGTAAGAGGTTTGATTGCAGTATCAAAGGAGGCTTTTTGGATCTTAGTTAAAAGAATCCCAACCTGAACCAGCATGGTGGAGTGAGATTTAACCTGTCCAAAGACTGGAAGAGGGCACTGCACTTACTATCCAACAGAGGTCCCGCTGGTACAGTTCCATGGGAAAGACAGTGAGAGCTGAGACCGCCAGTCAAAAAGACAGGTGTGATCGCTGCAACGCCAAGTTTTCGTAGGTATGCAAGGTTGAAAGATGAGTAATTACTCACATACTTACAGACAATATGTACTAGCAGGCAGCTCCGAGACAGCCGTATAAACTTTGACAAATCATGTTACGTAGCAGTTTAAATAGCAAACTATCAAAAAGCTACGCTATGTATTTTGCTCGACTGATTCCATGTATTCGACTACAGCACCTTCAGTTTTTTTACCTCATAACAGGTGGCGGGCGTAACTTAGCCGGTCACGCGCTATGACTCAGTGGGTCTCTCTTGGAACAAATCAAGAAAACTTATCGCCTGGACTTTTTGCTTTGCATCAAGACATGTAAATCATCATACAACGATGTAAAAAACCTTATGGATACATCCAATTTGCGAACTAAAGAGTTTTTGTATTTTAAAATTACTGCATTTTTAGAAACTTGAACGTAAGCCTACTTGAAAAACTCTCAACTAAGGTTTCGAGGCCATAGATTTCCCAATTCGGCAGCTGAAATTTTATGTGCTTATTTGCTCTATTGCAGGCAACGTCTTTGTAATAAATAAAGGTCATCGCCTTGTATTATTATTTAGAATGGACAAAATGTTCAGCTTGAGGGACAAAAACTTTCTTTAACACCAAGTAACGTGTTCTGGGGCGGCCAGGGTGGATGGTCGTCATGGAACAAAAAGTGACCCCAATACTGAACCAAAGAAAGAATCGTGTTGTGCAGTTTTAATTAGAGGCAACATAAATAAAAATACGAGCCGTCATTTTTGTATAGCAGTCAATCGTATACTTAAACTTTTTCGACAAAAAATTGACCACTCTTTGTTAGAAAAGCCCACTCGGTTTTCTGCTCATTGAGCCTGTGTCTGTGCCTGGTGCGTTTGAACAATGCATGTTTAGCGTCGTAGAGAATAGGTGATACGTGAATAACAATTTGTTAAATATGAAAAAGTTAATTCATCAATCTTTCTGGCAAAAGCAACAAATGTTCAATACAAATGTAACAAAGTCGTCGAAAGATATGACTTTTAAATCTAAATGACACATTTTGGCCATTTTTATAATATTAAAATACCCATAGAAGCAAGGTGCTATCATAGGCGTATCAGAAATAACACAAAAACATGGTAGTTTCAAATGTGTAAAAATAAGCGATTTGTTCCCTTTCGAACGGTAGACCCCTTACCTATAAAGTACGCTCTCTTCACGTTTTGCAGGTTCAACGATGCTTCGTTTGGATTACCTTATTTCGTTGCTGTGGGTGTCAGTGGCTCTCATCCAAACAGCTCTTGGTGGCCATGTTGTAATAGAGCCAGTGATATGTGATGCGCCCAGCGGCTGCACGTGCCAAACATCTAATGGTGTTATAACAATGGTGTCGTGTATTGGTCTTGGCTTGGGTGCCTTCCCAAATTTTCCGAAAACTGTCAAGAGAATGGATTTAACAAGCAATAATATTACAAGCATCTCTAGAAGTGATATCGGAGGGTATTTATCATTATGGGAGATAAATCTATCTAAGAATTCTTTAAATTTTCTGAGTGATGACGTTTTTGTGGATACGCCTCATTTGAAGAAACTGAATCTCTCGGAAAATCCGTTGGTCTTGAGAAATTGTTCAGTGTTTTCGTCGCTGAAAAAACTTGAAGTGCTGTCACTAAAATACATCGACACAGATGAGAATTGCATTAAGCAGATTGGATCGAGTTCACCTTCCCTTTACTTCTTTGCTGGACGTGTTTCGAACATCAGAGTTGTCATGTCCAACTTAAGGAATTTGCGAACTCTCGATGTGGAGAGTACCTTTCTGCAGACACTGTCCGTGAACGATTTCACGACCAATAATTCTTTGATCCTGGAAAGATTGTCTCTTCGTGAAACTGGATTACGGAATATTAAGCCAAACACATTCTCCAAACTAAAAAACTTAACTTTCTTGGACCTTTCCTGCAACGAAGATTTGAAGTTTGAAGGAGCAATGAAAGGCCTGGAAGGAATCAACGAAACTTCAATTCGTTCCCTAATCCTTGACAGCGTCAACATGCGAGATAGTATAAAGTATACGTTGCCAGCCATGAAAGAACACTTCGCTTCTCTGAAGGGAACATATATAAAACATCTCAGTATTCGATATAATAAGATTGTGCCATATGCGGGAACGTTGTTCTTCTATTTACCTCACTTGGAATACATTAACGCGGATTCAAATTACATAGGTAAGAACCTGGCACTTTATTGTGCAGTATGCAGTGTACCACTTTTAATATGTGCCAGCAAGGTTTCTTGAAACATCACTTAGCGATTTATTAATGGTTCATGCACCGGTAATTAGGTCAACTAGAAATTATCATCGACTTCACACTGAAATAAATCAACATGGTGGTTTTATTACATGTGTGATGCGGAATGCTAATTCATACTACTGAAAAATTAAAACAATTTAAAGGATTCGTCAAAGAACATGGACCAAAGAAATGGTTTTCATATTGCGTTGCCTGGGGTTTTATTTTCATATATTTTAAATAAATATAAAAGTTCGATTGTAGAACAAAAGCAACAGCTTGATTTTCTGTTGTTATCAGGGATCCGTTTGCCACAGGTCGCATGTCCAGTCACAAGTAAACAAAAGTGCCGCAATCCCAATCCACAGCATGTGCAAGCACCTGGCAATGACTGTGACTCTTACAGTACATGTAGACCCACGGACCCAAAACGGAGGTAGTACGGCACCCCCCCGCCCCCAACCACCCCCCCCCCTCCCCTTCAATTACTTGCAGG
>NMRA01000289.1:485569-497615 GCA_002633005.1 Phoronis australis | reverse complement strand
ATTTTGGCGCCGCAGTGAGCAGTACAATTTCTGTTTGATTCACAGGTATTTACAAAGAGGTGTTTTCTGTTTGCATCAGTTTGTCTGGTTTGGTCCATTTGAGGGAGATTCACGTTAGCTGGCAGTACACTAGCAACTATGGATGTGAGCGTTACTCCATCTATCCGATCGACTCAGCATTTACAGGTAGGTTTTTAGAAAGCACTTGACATCATCTGGAACAAACCAATGTTTTAAAGATATTGACTGTTTTGTCAATAAGTTGAAATTAAACCACTCCCAACAATTAGAACCACCCCATGCTCAAATTTGGAACGCCTTGTTTGATGCCGATGTTGCCTATAATTTGCAAGGTCGACCACGTTTTCAGGATCAGTGTTGGTACTGTTAGTAAACCCGTGCTATAAAGAAAATAAAAGTTTTATAGTATTTCAATAGAAGCGTTTTAACATCATTAGAATCGTCAATTGTTGCTGTTACTTGTAACTCCGACATCGGCTGGTCATCGAAGCCAAAATACGAGGGATCAAAAGCTAATTTCATCTAAAAGTGTCTGTACGCGAACAATACACAAATACTCATGCACTGATGACACAAATTTATTATCAAGTGCTGTTTTCACCATTTACTCGCTACTTTTAAAAGAACTACGCTTTTTATTGTTTGGTTCATATGGAGCGCAACGTAAAACTCGACTTGTTTTCTCTGTCTAGTTCTCTATCACTCCAGTACTGACACCTATTGTGCTTACTCAACTCGAAATCTTGGATTCGTGTGCTTTGTATTAATTTCATGAATTATGGGATTGAGTTCATTGTTTCCGCTCCATAAGTGACGATTTTTCGCCGCAAGTGCAAGCTGATACCTTCCCGCGTCTACAGAACTCAACCCAGTTGTTTGTTCCTTGGCTGTTGTCGCTAAGTACTAAGATCACGTGCTTTGCTTGTGGTGTATGACAATAAAATGAAACTAAACTCTACATGTACTTGAACGGTCTCGCCATATTCGCAAGAAGCTAGCCTTATGGAATTGAGGACTAAGTTTTAACAACTCGCTGGAAATTGCAATATCGACCACAATATCAAAGGACACGAAGAAAAGATTTTCCATTATTGCGGTACAAATAGATCCCGCCTATGATTCGCTTCAACATATGTAAGATAAGTTGTTTCCAATATTAATTGCAGAAACAAATCCTCCTTTCAGAATACACTCAGGATCAAGAAGAAAGTGAGCAATCTGTAAGCTTGGATATGGCTGCAGCATATTACTCCTCCTTCAAAAAGATACCGGTTCCCCAGAACTTGGAGAAAATATACATCGTCCACACCTTGCTTTTATATTTCTGGAATATAGACATAGAATTTGCACCCAATAACGTAAAGCTCATCGACTTGTCAGAGAACAGGCTCGAATTACTTGAAACTACGGTTAGGGGATTAACGTTACTCAGTCATTTGATCCTTCGTAACAATAATCTGAAGTACGTTAAGCCTGGATTTCTAGCTTATTTACCATCGATAGAAGTAATAGAACTTCAGGACAATTTACTCGGTTTAGAAATGAAACCCCATCAGTTCGCCAGGGTTTTTGAAAACGTAACAACTCTCACTGAGATAGACCTGACAAGAAATTATTTGCACAACCTCACCGCAGAATGTTTAACAGGCAATGAAAATTTAGCAAAAATACATTTGGCAAACAACAAACTTGACAAAATAGGATTACAAGTGGAAAAATTTCCAATGTTAGAGTTTCTAAATTTGTCTAAGAATGCGATTTTATTTCTATCGTCAAGCGAGACATCTGCCCTAGATTCTATCGCGGAGCAACACAAACTGATTGTAGACCTATCTGGAAACATCATGCTGTGTTCCTGCGCCACTCTGAACTTCCTCGAATGGTTGAGAACTGCCAGTGTTACATTTCCCAAGAAGAGCTCATACACGTGTACCTATAAAGGCAAAACACGAAATTTGGAGGAATTTCTTAACAGTGACTACGAGGATTTTCGTGACGAATGCTTTTCTAATGTTATTACTGTTCTAACAAGTTCGTTGGTAGCTGGCACTGTTCTGGTGTTGTCCGTAGTCATAGGTAAGTTGTCGCAACTGAACAATTTTTGGGATAAAATTATTTTGACCATCGCTACCACCCATTGCGATCCTCGCTGTAAATAATACAATTATTCTCAATAATTTGGGTTAAAACCACCATAAACCAGGATCTGGTGTTACAACTTTCTTCACAACCTTATTCAATCAACTTCAGTGCATTTTAATGTCCTTTGATTGAAATGAAACTGGACACAACATAACGTCTGGAGTTCCACTGACAATCACACCGCTTTAGCTGCTGAAAATAACTACCCGTGAGAAGTAACTGATATAAGTCTAGTCTGAAGCGATAACGAACTCTCATTTCCTCTCGAACCTTAAACTGGCTCTAAACCTCTGGACTAGGAACAAAATCCAACCATGGGTAAGAGGCTTAAATTAGACCATTTCTTATAGAGTCATTGTCTTTATTACACCATTAATTAATTATCACTTGCTCCCTATGTGTAGAGTAAGCACTTTTAAGAGTCACATGTGATCACTTGACCTAGTACTTACACGACTGAAAACATTGCTGTCACGATCGGAGCTCGAACCAGCGAGCTTCTAAAATCCGTGTAGACAGTCAAGTTTACAGACCCTGCGGGACTTTTGGTTGAACACAGAAATACAATAATTTATGTATAGTTCATTCGTGAATAGGTCAGTCACTAGTCTATGCAAAATCCAATACAGGGTGGTACAGAAGATGGCACATCCGTTACATCATCTACAAGTTATTTCGACAACCTCCTGAGCCCAACGACGGTCACAGATACGATGCCTATCTAGCTTATGAAAGCAGAGACCACGACAAAGCATTGGAAATGACAGCGGTTCTTGAGCGAGATCATGGCCTTAAGATCTACATACACGACAGAAATGCACCGTTGCCTGGTGATCACCACGACAGCATTTTTGACGGTCAGTTCAAACGGATGTTTGTGCACGTGCAGTTGAAAGAGCATCATTGTCTGTGCATTCAACCACATGTCTACAAAACTATCAATTAAAATTCTTCTAAAGTACATATATTTTATGAACGTATGAAGATGGCAGATTTTCATTTTTGTCTTTATACCGACGTGCCATAGATTGGGTAATGTGACCATGTCTTTTCAGTGAAATTTACAGCAAAAAAGGAAATATTGATAGCAAACAAACAACCACAATAACAATGCCAAATTTCATTTGACATTGATGTCAAAGGTGAAATCTCAAAAATGCTGTTATACAGGTAGTTTTCTAAATTATCGTTTGCTTTGTTTCATGCAATTTATATTTTTTCATAAAAGGCGTAAATGTCCTTATCTTAAATGTGCATCTTGCTAAAGTGAAAAGCTATTTCTAATAACGGTTTGGAGAACAGAACATAAAACAGTATGGGAAAGCTCATATGAATCTGATCCGCCATTTCTAAGACATGACGTTTCGAAGTTACTCAAGTATGGGACATTTTTGTAGCGTCTAACAAAAGCATAATAGAGATTGTGAGGAACGCATTATAACCAGGTAATGCTGGTTAAAAATTCATCAACATCTCTGAGTTTTGCATTATCGTGTGCCACGCTCTTTCACACATAAATTGAAGTTTCTGAGTTCTTGCCTTTCATCATTTCGTTTGAGAAAACTAAACAAGATGAACACGTTTTCACACCTTGAGGTCATTGGCATTTGATTCATTGGTAAAGTTTTAGACTTTTCTGGGGACACCGATTAATTTTTCCGCAATTATTGTGAGAGGATTCAGGGACACCTGGCTTTGGGACTTCTTGGTACACTGATCAAAGGTCATAATTCGCTTCCTTATATAACATATTAAAGAACCTGTTCAGTGTAAATGTTAGCCATCTTACTTGCGAAACTCGGGATGACTAATTCTTGCACTAATCAGTTGTTGGATGTGATGGCGTCTTTGCTTATAACATTTCTCAAAAATCCCTTTAGGGCCTTTAGGTCCTATTATTGAATTGCGTTGTCTTGGTTAGCACATTGAAATACTCTACTGTTCGTTAACTCCGTGACATTCGGGTGTACAAATTCTCCTAAAATGTTTTCATAAACAAGTTTCCTCCATGCCAAATGTGTTCATTTGCATTGGATGTAAGCCGAAAATACGTGATACATATGAAGTTTTTGAGATGATTTGTCCATTGCGATGTTTCTACTTAAAACCATGTATTACACTACTTAAATATTGCTATATTTCTAGTCCAAAGTTTCACTACTCCGAGGGTTCAATACTCCGAGCATTCACTAATTTAGCATGTCTGCTTCTGAGGCTGGATTGACGTAATACTGTATTTGGGTCCACTTAACGAAAATCAGCAGGGTCGGGGTAGCCCTCTAGGCCTACATATAGTTTCAATCGATTTGGTCGTGTGCATGGTTACCAGGTGCGATGGGTCAGGTTGATGAGCAGCTGATCAACAGTTCTGTATCTCAGTGACAGGACACGATCAGGATATGAATTTGGTCAATCTATGGTGGTCGGTAATTGATTAATATTCCTACTTTATATTCTTTTTAACAGCGCAACGAAGTACGTACTCATTCTTCCGTATCCATAAGACATAATTTTAAGCCCAATTTCGCATGCGCTTGCTTAAACGCTAACAAAGTGCATTAGAACTCGGTCATTGTTTTCAGCAAGTACACCATTTCGCTTATTTTTCATAAAGAAATCTGAAAATTACACCTGAGTCTGCAATTTAATTTATTTCTATCGTAGTAAACCGTCATTATAGAGAATCTTCGGAATAGAGATCCCCGGAGTACTGAAACTTTGGAGTTAGTGGGCTGTTCTCCTTTAAAATTACTTCGCACATGGTGTTCTTCAATTTATTGGACAGTTACCTTTCTTATAGGAAGGCCCCCTTCTCGGTCTTGTCAATGTATTCATGAGAAGCGTTATTGAGAATTCCTCAAGCAAGTTCTTCGCAATCGTTACGACGATTTCACTTGTATCTGTATAACATGTTAGACTCGGCCGCTTTTGGCCTATGCACAAAGATGATCACCTTTCCAAAACTGCCCAGTAAATCCAACACGTATTTCAGGAGTTGGCCGTAGCAAGAAAGTAATACTGTTGATCACCGACCATGCTTTGAGAAGTCAAGAGTCATGGTGGAGCTTTGAAACTGACCTATCCCTGTCCATTAAGGGGAAGAGCAAGATTCTCTGTGTGGTGAAAGGTCATCTGTCCATCGGCAGGTAATTAAAAGGTTAGCAAATAAGTAAGGGATTAAACAAAAAATGGCAATACGATAATTTCTGTAATGAGGTGATGTTGACCGGCTTAGCAGGAGAGAGTCCAAAAAGGTCGATGTCCTACCTGCAAGTGAGGAGCACTGAATCCTTTTTACACAAGGTAGTCATGCAACATCGATCCTTCAAACTGTTGTTGCACTGTTTTTATGATTATTTGTTAACATGGGTCCTCAGTCTGCATCCAACCTTTTAAACTATGAAGGAAAGATTCATTTCAACCATTATTCAGGAAAACAGCTAATGTATTCGAATTTGAACTTATAGCTGAACACAAAGTATTCAAATTCCTAAAAATATAAACCAAAACTAGTTCTTGAATTGGCGTAGTATCTAGTGCGTTACTCAAATCATGTGCGAGTCTTACAACATTGTCATGAATAGCTACATCCCCGTTTCAATACTTTGTGATTTTATAAAGGTTTTTGAAAAAGTTGTCTATTGACAGCTTTACATATAATTCATCAAAAAACAATCAATATACAATCATCTATATGAATTTCGAAAACACTACTCCAAGGAAACAGCCGCGTTGGAATTAATCGATAGTTTTCATAGATACGTGTACCTTGACAAAAGTAAAACAAAGCGTTTAACACCATGAATTGAAACATATTACTGTCCTAATTAAGATTATGGAGTACATAGCACAATGTAGACATGGTTTCAAAGTTATCTAATATCCAAAAACTAGTATGTATGATTCCAACAATTCTGCATCTACTCAACAGTGTTTAACCATTGGAATTTAACAAGGCTTTGTTCCAGGTTCTCTCTTGCTTTCAATGACATTTTGTTTATGAACAAACTTTGACTTATTGATGTGTGCCGACGACACCTGCTTGAATTCGCTATTTTAAAAATATGTAGAGATGCTACAAAGCACAAATTATTAATGAAATCAATAACAAGTTTAACAAACTTCATGAATGGCTGATATTCAACAAATTGACCCTTAATTGTAGTAAAACAAAATTTATGTTGTCATCAACAACATATACACGAAGAGCACCTTCCCCGACTAAAAATAAATAACAATACATTGAAATGGTAAAAAATTGTCTCGATCTAAACATCGAAGTCTTTAACCTGGAACAAACAGTTGGAATATCTTACAACTCCAAGATATGTGTACTGAGAGATTTTAATCCTATATACAATACGTGCCAAAAGTATTCAGACAAAATGACTCGTGATTCCCAGTCATGACAGCTGGATGGAAGCTAAAATCATCGCCGGAAAAGGAGAATTAATATGGGAATTAGAAAGGTGGCTAACCCATTTTGTAATTAGAATTTTGTCAATATAACAGTTATTGCATGTCATTTTTGCTGTAAATATAATTAGCAGTAATGGTGAGTATACGGTGTTTTTTCTCGATTACTTTTGTCCCAGTACTGTACCTTCATGTACATATCAGGCTCTAGCGACCCCACTGACATTGTTACCTGGGCATTAACAGAAATAACCGTCCGAGAATAATACAAACAAAATATTTTTAGGAACATTACACTGTCACAATATATTGAGCATGGCCAATCCAGTTGTAAACAAATAACTTTGCAGTTAGCTAAACATTTTCAAATGTTCTGTCTCAAGTTTTACTTTTTTCATGAGAACAATAAACTTTCACTTCACTTAACTCTCATATTCTCCAAACACACTGCACCAAAATGAACAATAAATCCAACCTTATTATTGTTGTTGTTATTGTTGTTGTTGTTACTGTTGTTGCTGCTGCTGCTGTAACTATTAATAATAATAATATTTTTATTATTATTGTTATTGTTAATGTTACGATTACAAAGGTTCACAAATAAACCTTTGGCTCTCAATTGTCGCGGAATTGGCAAATAAAAATTCCCCACGGAAATGTTTAAAAAATCACAGGCCGATTCCATGAGACAATCCCAACACAAACTCAAATATCAGCCCATTTGAAGATTGCGTTTATTCACTAATGTTATATTGTCCATCACTTTATCGATTGCAAGCTCATCTTATACTTGTGACGTTGTATAATAGTATATCTGAAATGCTGGCCCTTGTGAACATAAGTGGGGACGAAGTCCTCAAATTGTTGATATTGCATTTATTTTCATTAATATGTAGATGTCAACAAATAGCTTGTTCTCCATATGTATCAAAGCTAGAACATGACAATGAACATCAGTCAGCGGAAGAGAGGATAACTATTGTTTGCACAAATTCCATAAATGCCCTGAAAATTTAAGAAACACAGTTTAGTTCCTATTGACCCTTTTACGTGCAACTGGCCACTTATCCCAAAGATGGTCGATTGTCAAACTTTGCCGAACCTATAGTAACTCAGTAGTTTTTTTCACATTCCTATGTTGATAGTTTTTGTAAAGAATATTTATTGAATAAGCATCCGTTAATATGTAATCTTACGAACAGCTTGTTGTCTTGCCAGTTGTAAAATCTCAGTAAAGTTGCTATGTACTTCTGTTGTCAAACGCTGCTCCAGCTTTTTACGAATGCGGATGTCCACCGATATCTTTCTGAGAAAGTTCTATATCACAAACAATGAGTGGACAGTCGGTAGTGAAAGTGTCATGATCTCTGTGTCCGGTGGTCTATAGAAATGAAAAGGTGGAAATTATCTATTTTTCTTTGTTTTTTACCATTTATGCTGAAAGCTATCGTTACATTCTTCTACTTTGCAATTCTCTAACTTTTCATTCTCACTACAGATGCAAGTAGTTATTGGGATGTTAATGTTCTATACATAACTTTAGCTAGTATATAATCGTTAGATAATTCATATTGATTAAATGATAGGTTATCTAAATGATTTTTTCGATAGTCTCTCATACAAAAGACCTTCAATCAACACGAATTATAACTTGCTTTGGCTATTTTTAATTACTATATAATTACTTGATGTTGATGATTAAGTGGTATTTGTACCATTACTGTAACCACTGCATCGACTATCTTCATTACTATCAGGTTGAACCGGAAACTGAGATACCTAATGGCAGACGACACATACCTGCTGTGGCCAGATAACGAAAATGCTGCGAACATGTTCACTTTCTGGAGAAATGTTGCCTTAGCAATCACCAGTAAAAATGGCATTCAGATTGACACAGGGGGTGAGTAATATAATAATAATAATAATTATACTTTTATTTGTATTGAAGGCCTCTGGCCCAAAGTACAATAAACAAAACAATTAATCAGGCACATTTGCACAAGCAGTCAACCCATTTAAGAGTTGTTCTCGTCTTTTATGGGCAAAATACACATATTTAACAGCAGAGATATCTGGATTAGCGAGCAGGCGTATACAGGATTCTTGAGTTGGATGTTTCCATTGAGCTTCCTTCATAAAACGTGACCTAAGTTCACAATATCCCTTGCAAACCAACAGGAAATGGTATTCATCCTCTACAAGACCATCATTGCAAGCCCTGTACATAATCTATTGTAATAATCCACTTTCTCGTGTCTACCCACTTCCACTTGTAGTCTGTGGTTGGAGCAACGTAAACGAGTAAACGCTTGAATAAGACTATTGTGTAGCGGTAACTTAGGATATGGTTCAAACCAGTACAGAGTCTTAAAGTTACAGTAGAATTTAAGTTTTGCGTTATGCTCAATTTCTGATCGCCAACCTTGTTCATAACAGTCATTAACTCTTTGCGCGAAAAAACTTAGAAACGAGACATCGCACGTGACACCTTGATTCAACCAAATTTCATAAAACCGTATTTCGATAGCAATTGTCTAACAGAAGATACCCAAGTATTTCTACCATTCCTATCTAAATCAACTAACATGTCATAAGCCGCTTTACCGTATCTAGTAGGTGGCATTTTCAATAACTTTAGCCAATATTTTACACACGTGACATAATACTTTGCATAGAGCGGATAAATTCCACATTCACCCAACACAGCTGCGTTTGAGCAACAGTTTCCAACTCCAAGAGCAATTTTACAGAATTTAACATAAACATTTTCAAGCCAGTCATATTCTTTGAATCTCCAGATTTCCGCGCCGTAACACATAGTTGGTACAGCAATTTTATCAAACAGTTCCAGTGATAGGCTCAATGGTAATTCCGTGCACCGGTTTCTAATTTTAGAGATGGACATAGCAGCTTTACTACCTTGACGTGCCAGATTTTTAGTCGCTTCGGACCAAACTAATCTTGGTGTGAAAAATATCCCAAGATATTTATATTGGGAGACAATCTCCACTACTTGGTTTCCATAATACCACTTCTCATACGCTCTGAGTGGCCCGCCATTTCTAAAAACAACGATCTTAGTTTTTTTTTCAGACTTACACTCATGCCCCAAGAAGAGCAATAATCATAAAGGCAATTTAACATTCTTTGCAAATTAATTTGAGTGCTCGAACACAGAACCATGTCATCAGCATACAACAGCAATTTGACGTGAGGAGCCTCTTCATTGGTATAAATCCCTTTAATGTTTTGGGCATTATCTGGGACTTCGATAAATTCGTTCAGATACATGATAAACAATAGTGGGCTGATCATACACCATTGTCTGGTGCCGACAGAACAGTAAAAAAGTCGGTTAACCCTTCTCGGGTCCTTACGCATGAACGTAATTTGCTGTACATGGATTTCAAGACTTTAAGTACGTTACCAGGGGGTGAGTATTTGACTTAGAATCGAGCGTTGGCTTAAAATCCCTAGAATTTCAGGAGAGCAAGGGCAAACATTCAGGACGTCCTGTAATGGAACACCTTATGTAGTGTAAAAGGATTCTTGCCTAGTTACCAGCCGGAAAAAAGGTTATCGGCTCCACCTGATACTACTAATTGTTTCAACAAACCGTTTTTCACATGTTGTCGGTCCGTTTCGACATTAGTGCATCTGTAGACCCAAGTGTGAATCTACCTTCAATCCAATGCCAAAATATCTTCAGAGATAAGTGATGTTCATGTTCTTTGTAGCCAACCCATGCATATTTAGTCGAGATGAAGTAAGTTGTCCATTTCACTCGCTTTTGAATGTATGACTGAAGTATTACTGTGTGTTATTGATCTCGTTTTAGTGTGTGGACTATATGTGCCTGAGCATCACGGCCAGAAGATTGCACAGCAATTGCCGATGGAACGTATTTCTGTGGCATCCACTTAATTGGCGATACAATCACCGCCAATATTGTAGAGGAGATCGAGCTGATTTTTATACATGGAATATATTGCGGCGACACGTGTTACATTAACGCCGTTGTGTTGTTAGCGTCTTTTCGTACGACTGTGTTTGGTTGGAACTCTTCCCGTTCCGTGTTTCAATAACGCTAGGACCTTGCTATAAAGCCAGTATTTGGGAGATTTCGTTTGATATTGCCTTGTATTTTAAATGAAAACACACGTGGCTTTGGCTAGATTTTAGCTAGGTCCTAGAGTAGGTCCTAGCGTTATAGAACGTACGCTAGTTTTTCATGATCTCGAACTTGAAAAACCAGTCAGGTCCAACAGGCTGTACAAAACTTAAAAATGTGAGCAGTATAATGAGCCAAAAAAAAACCTTGATCAAAGTCTATTGAAACTAATTCATCTAATTCATTTTTTCACCTTTTTGTGACTACCGGAAGTGCAGCCGACTACGTGAAAAAACGAGCAAAAATACGCAAAATCTGCAGTTTTCACCCCAAAGCCACCATTTGCATGTAATTACTGTGAACTGAGAGACAACGTATTCATACTGCAAAACCTCCCTGCATTACATAAATCAGGTGAAACGTGGGTGTCGACCAGCTATATTTTTCACAATTAAATCCAAAGATTGTGAAGGGTACGCAAATTTCCTGTTAAATTTCAACTTCCAGCTTGCAAGCAGTAAAGGTTTAAGAAAAGACATGGCTGTCCTTCACTCTGAGTAAAGAGTTGCCAAGGCAAGGCCAAAGCTTTCTATTATTTGTCTGGGTAATCTCCCCAATAGGAGGGTCGGTGGGACAATTTACATGTACATGTAAATTGATTGGGTGTTTTGCTTTGCCGGGTATTGTCTGTGGAAAGAATTCGACATCATTTTAAATATGGTTTTGTCTAGGATTGCAGAATGGCAACCCCTCCTCGTTATTTGTTGTTTCCTTAAACGATGTATACACAACAATGACACATATACTCGAATTTCAACATTGCTTATAGAGAAGAACCTAATTTTACGCCCTGACTAGCTACTGACACTAAAGACAAATGACTTTATTGCTAACTTCGTTATTATCCAGAAATAACAACAGTCATTAAAAGATCATTTGTCCACTGAGTGATTTTCATTTGAGTAGGTCATGAGTAATTAAAACGGCAATTAAACTTGTATTGAGTTCTAGGCTGGCTTGATTTATTGAATGTATTTGCCTAGGAGTAATACTTGGAGTAGACGGACTCTTCATAAACGCTTTGAAGAAAATATGTTTTAGAAGCTGTGCAAGTCACGAATTTACTTCAGTTGTATGGATTAGTGGGAGATGAATCTTTGCCTTCGTAACAAATTTTCTTGCAGTTTTCATTGAATAGGTGTCACACCTTGCTGTGAAAAATGAAATGTGTTTGAAAATGACGATGGTAAAATGGAAATTTTAGGCATGCAAAAGTGCAAGAATTAAATTCACTACTCATCAAATTCTTCTGCTTTTGAAATAAAAAGAATGACTTCTAACACATGTACAATT
>NMRA01000289.1:442165-485537 GCA_002633005.1 Phoronis australis | reverse complement strand
AAGCCCCCCCCCCCCCCATAAAAAATCCCCGTGTGGTTCTTTTTCGGAATCGCTGCACATTGATGCCCCCAAATACTGTATTTATGCTCATTGCTGTTCCTGTATTTTGTTTAAAGTGACTAATAAGTCCAGTTGGCTCTGTTCAAGTAACACTGGCCACTGTAATGAATTCTTTTTCTCAATATGTAGATGATTAATGCCGCCTTCTCTGTCTGGGCGCCGGTGAACATGGATGTATCTCCTGAACCCCTTGCAGAATTTTATTGAAATTTGATAGGTGTGTTTCTATGTGACTGAAGACCGATGACGACGAGTTTCGGACTGACCCAAATCCGAATGCGGCTGTTACCCACTAGTGGAAATTTTAGTTGTTTACGTTTGTCAGGCTTTTTAGTTCATAAAGATCAAGATTTTGATATAATCTATCTAATCTGGGAACATCGGTCACATTCGACAGCAAATGTCTGCTCCCATCACCGAGGACAAGCTGCTGTTACATAAACAATCTCGATTTCAATTTTGCCAATATTGCATATCTCACAAATTCCCTCACCTGCGTGTTGCCCTGCATCAAACGAACAAGCATTTTCTTTAGGTAGGGGTCTAAATCCTACAGGTATTTTTCGCACTATACATGTAGCTCTGTTTTGGTAGTAAAGTAGAGTTGATATTTAGTCGGACTAATAATTACAGAGTGACAATTTTGTACGGCACAGTCATTTAATATCTGACTAAATTCTGAAATGGAATAAACCTACGTGACCCGGTCCGTGTAACCATAACTCTCCAAACCCGTAGATGCAAAGTAACATTTAAGGTAATTGCCTATGCTATATCTCTAATGATAACAAAAGTTATCGTTCTCATACCAATTTTATCCAAGCCAAAATTTCAGGTCGGTGATTCCAAAATTATGAAGATGAATGCTACCATAGAAGTCCCTCAAGTCTTGGATCTTGGAATTCTCTCCAGTGTATTCATTAATATTTTTCTACTCATTGCCCCACAATTGACATAGTTGTTTGCAATACTTTTTGTTCGTATTCAGTGAAACAAAGCGAAGTTAATGAATGTAGAAACCTACCTGTTATGTGGTTTGAAACAAACCATATGAATGATAACCCTGAAATTTTTCAGAGTACAACTTTCGCAAGAAAATTGTCCCATGAGAAAAACGTTCGTGTTGCATGATTTAGTTATGGTTATGAAGCACCCTATAAAAATCCAAATTTTGCTGACTTCGGAACATCACATCTCAGAGATGGCTTATTAAATTCATATGAATTTTTCAGATACTTTGTTTTATGCACTGATGCTTTTAAAATGTTTCGTTTTTTGCATGAGGCGCTGTCATAAGATAGGGCTATCGTGACTTTCAGGAAAATCTTTGAAGTTGCATCAAACGAAAACGAAATTATTTTTTTAGAAAACTATCACAGAATTTTCAAAATCTCACCTTGATCATTCACATCCAATAAATTTTACCATGTTATAGATGCCATTGTTTTACTGTACACGTACTATCAATTTCACTAAGTTTTACAGAACTACGTGGTTAAAAGTCAAAAAGAACAAATGCTACAGGCTTTGTTCTTTCAAGAATATTTGCTTTTACTCAATTAAATCTACATGTATACTTGTCTAGATCTTTTGGTAAGTGCAGAGGATTGTCGATACGATCCTATATGACCTTAAGACGTGGAATCGTTTCCCTAATAATATTAAAAGACATAAATGTTCTAAATGGTTTTCAGTTGGCCGTCATAAATTCAAAACTTCATTTGTCGAATGTTGCTGCAAGACATTTGTAGTATTTTTCTCAATACGTTGAACAGGGCAGCTGAGTTTGTCATTAGTAAATTAAAGGAGAATGCCACCCGATTTAATTAGTCTTTTTGTCGTCTTAATCGGTCTATATCCACTGCGCCTCGCATACGGTCGACCTTACCATGCCAGGAGGTGTCGCGTTAACCTGTGAGGAAGGTGAGAAACGACGCTAGCGACGTCAGTGGTTCATATGAAGAGTGAATGCCGCTATGTTGCGGCGTGCATTGTTCCTGCTTGTCCGAACTAAGCAGCTGCGAGGAAAGCCGGTATATCGTTTTTTTTACTTCCTCGAGAGTCCGAAATGCGTAGGAAGTGGCTCATGGTAGTGAAGAATGAAATGTACGCTGAAAATAGCAAGTATGAGGCCGTGAAACACCTCCGTGTCTGTGGCCTGCAAACGTCGACAGTGCCTGACGAATGCCGGCTTACCAAATAACTCCATACGTTCCGATGTCTGAACTTGTTCACCTCGCCTCTCTAGTATTTCTTCATCACTGTATTCCTGTTCGAATTGATAGCCTGTAAAACTTACGATCCACCTGTGAAGTCGGGACGGATGAGCTCTAGCTCGTCCTAAGTCGGGATTGCGAGTTGCCATGTTGGCGTTTATTACTGAGCGTTCTGTTTCAAAATAAATTATTCTCACCCTAACCAATACTTATGTAAAACTGAAACAAAGTCTGTCTCATTAGATGAAATTTGTAATGCCTTTGGAGTGTTCGTGAGTGCAAATGATTTGAGAAGCCAGCAATGAATAAATCACTGCGTTACCGGCTTTAGGTGGAAAACTAATCGACGGGACACCGAGGCCGTGTAAGCTCATGCTAATTTAGTGTTTGCTGGATGAAACTGTTGTGAAACAACTCGATTTCCATCCCACAGCCAGGTGTTAGGGGAATTTTTATTTACATTTACATTACTCAAATAATGATTGTCAATGTACAACTTCTGCCCTGACGATGCTGTGGCCTGCAAAGCGGAACCTGAATTCGCGGCCCCCGACGAGTAAGTAGATTTGCAGTTTCGTGGCTAATTCACAAACATAATCAGGTGCACATTACTTTGGCTTACTAGATTTGTATTTTCTTGACTGAAAGTTTAGTTTCCACTGAACTTTGGCTGGTTTATGTTCGTGATGTCTGATCAGTTTCCGAGCCATTGGCCGCGACGGGCGTGATCGGGCTCCGAGCTACTGGCCAGAGTTTTGTGTTTAGAACTCAAAAATGACAAGTCTAAACAACACAGACCTAGGTTCTCCTGTCTGTATCTCACGGAAAATACTTCGAAATTATCTCCGAACAGACCCCGAACTCCTGCTACGGACCTTATTGTCCTGCCGAACTTTTTAGGCTACGGTGTGTCCGAATACCAATAAATCCGTAAGAGCGAAATAAAACAACACGTTTTTGTAAGAACTCGGTGTATTTTTAAGGGTTTTACACCGAATTTTGATGATTTGTTGGTGTTAAACGATGACTTCAAGCCATAAGCTGACATCAGTAACCCGTGTTGTGAACTGTTGAACAGACTGCGTGTGAAACCGATGACGTCATTGGATAATTTCAACACATCCGTCAGGTGTCAGGTAACGCAACCGTACATGTACGTGTCGTTATGGAGTGCAACTACTCGATCTAAATTGATACAAATTAGGTTGTTTTTGGGGTGGCATGCTCCTTGTCAGAATATAGTCTGACAGTATTTTTAGTTGCATTGTTTTGTTTTGTTATTCTGTTTGATTGGCATGACCCCTGAGTTAAGTACAGTGATGATGTAATTTGTTTACTACAAAATAGTGTGGAACTTTCTAGAAGACTGAGGTCAGAATAGTGATGATGTAATTTGTTTACTGCAGTATAGTGTGGAACTTTCTAGAATACTCTAGCATGACAGTGATTAATGCAGTCTGGAATACTCTAGAGACTAGTACATGTTTGTAGAATGATTGGGTAAGTTCCAGAAAGTTCTGGTATGTGCTTGAATTGATGAAAAGTTTTAAAACAATGCATTAGGCTATAAATACACAAGCACGGGTTTGTGTTAGTTAGTTTAGTCCAAGAAAATCAAGTCGAGAGATCAAGCCAGTTCAAGAAAGTTTATAAGGAGAACTACAGTTGAGTTGCAGTGAAGAGAATCAGCAGTTTCAGCGATAGTCAATAGAGAGCCAGCTATAGAGACAGCAGGTTATTGAATCAACGAGTGTAGCAGTTGCTGGAAGTATCTCAGAAGTTCAGCACAAGTCGAGGCTGGAGCATAAACAGACATTACGTCGGACGTTTTGTTTGAGTAGGCTGGTGAACGTACGGTCGGGATTAATAAAGGATTAACTCGAACCAGTCTTCAGTCAATCTTCACACCGAAAGGTATTAGCACCGGTCTGTAACAACCTGCGCCCACCCACACACGGGGAAAAACGTGACACTCCTTTAAATGTTGTAAATATCATTTGGGCGTATTTTTGTCGTCGGAAATCTAGTATTGTGCTAGAGTTTTATACCTGAACTAGACTTTAAATAAACTTTATTTTTACTTTACTTTTTGCTCCGGATACAAAGTCGAACTCCAGTTCAGTTTGATATTTCTGTTCTATAGAATTCCCTCAAGCTAATAACTTCTAATGTTGTACTTTTATTGTATTTAGGTTCTCATAAATATTTGTAAATATCCCGTAATGCTCAAACCTTTCGATAACAGAATATCAGATAACTAATTTGAAACGTGTATACATAATTGATGTTGATGGCGTTTCCCGGATTGTAATTTTAAAAAGCGCGAATAATCTGCCTTCCATCACAAAAACACCACTTGCAATTTTGAAATTGGTCCCGTACAGTGCCTTAGTTATAGGTGATATCAACGCTCTAAAAGAACTGATAGTCTGTTACTGCTAGAGCCTCGGAGGCTCCACAAGTTAGCTTGTCACGAAGTATCATTGTGTGCGGCGAACATGGTCTGCAAGGAGAAATGAAATGTCAGTCCCTTACAAAACCAACGTTATAACTAATCTGAGTAACTCACAACAAGTTGAGACGAACTCTAGTGCCGTAGGTGGTCTAAATGGAACATGAATGTCTTGCTATTTAAGCTACATAATTCAATGTGGTACGTGATGACCGCTGGATGCACGCAACAAATCTCGAGAGCTCAAATCCACAAGCATGTCAACTATTTTTTGTTCCAGCAGTAACAAGTTTTGTACAGAAAGAATAGCAAACCATAGCAAAGACGAGAACGAGTCAAATATGGTTGTGTGTCCCTACTTACCTACATGTACTAGAGTCTCTTGCATTTACTAACTGTAAATGTTGTTATACTCCTTGGTAACTCTTTTGGCCCCACCGAGCAAGTTTTGTGGTATGAGAATATTTCGACAAAAGAGATTCCCAGTAAAACCAAAACCGAAGGTTTGAAAACTTTATTATGAACGTCGTATTAATTACCGAAAATACGTAGCATTTTGGTGCGAAGCCGTGGCACTACACGAAAGGCAAAATTACGTAGCAATTAAATATAATACGTAGGCGGATTTAGGGGGGCAAGGATCCCGGACCCCCTTCCCTTGGCTACCGCCAAAAAATAAAACGGCAAGAGCGTAAGGAAATATTAAGTTTATTAATTAACCCTAACCCTGGTAATGAACATGCGGCTGAGTACAGATTTAGCAAGCGTTCTCAATCCCGTTTTTTAGTCATTCATTCGTATTTTAGGAAAATGTCCACATTCCGAGAAATTCGAACCGCCTACATTTTAGGCTAGGTGCGTGCATGCAATCGTGCTTTGCGTGATTGCCCGAGACAAAATGTTGCCCCCTCATGGTATCCTAGGTCCGCCACGGGAATTTCTGTAATTCCCGTAGTGGTTGACATGTACAGTTAGTGAATCTTAAATTTGTACATTTAATGTTTAGGTTATCAAGTGCAATGTTGGCTTACTCATCTGCTCAAATCATAATACACCAAAGACATTTATCTAAATCTTAGTTTATAAAACTAATCGGATAATGTAAAAACTAAAGTTGGAGTTTGTACTCAAGTGTGAAGATTAGATTACGGGGTCACATGAAAGTCAAATGTTTGGAATCTTGTGAAATTCGAAACTTAAATCGAAGCATTTTTATAGATTTTAGTCGATTTTTCTGTCTCGAACCAAGGTTGGTTGACTCTTGCCTTGTTGAAGCCGCATGCCAATGCTTTGTTACGTGATTTGTGGTAGCAGCCTTTTCTTTTCGTTCTAAGTAGGGCGAATTAGTTCTAATTACACACGATGACACCATGCACAAAATCAATTTCACTGATTGCTTCAACCGCTCACTAGTTTATTTTTAAGTTTGAACTTTTGCGATTTCGACTTGACCTAATTAACCCTGTGACACTCGAAACTGGCGCAAGAAACTTAGATTAGCTTTCTTCACATTTGTCGCATCTTAGAAATGACCGAGTGGTTCATATGAAATTTCCGTATAGTATGCTCGATGCACTGTTCTTCAAAGCGCTTTTAAGGATTATTTTTAATTAAAATGCTCCACTTTCATGAATGAATTTCCAAGGGAAAACGAAACTACAGAAAACTACAACAGTGCTTTTGAAATTTCATTTTGAATTTTTCAAGAAAAAGAAATATAATCATGTTATTGTTATTGACATAGTTGCTTTGCAAAGAAATTGAATGAGAGTATCTTCTAATTTATTTTCTTTTGCTAAAAAACACATGGTCGCGTGGATTTTTCAGTAGTACATTGCTGTGTCTGTGGAAAATGCGACTATCTCAATAAAAAACAGTAACTTTTGAGAAAAATGCAACCGTGTGATTTCAAGCATCTGGACTTCATTGTCGTGCACTTAACAAGCTTTTGTGATGATGGTGTATTTTAAAAA
This sequence comes from Phoronis australis, assembly GCA_002633005.1. NCBI lineage: Eukaryota > Metazoa > Phoronida > Phoronidae > Phoronis > Phoronis australis. Next base: position 478,836 of record NMRA01000289.1, on the reverse strand, counting down.
ATGGATAGTTTAATGATTCTAGTTTGAATAAAGACAACAACTTTTCTAAAATGTAGCGACATAATTCGGCGGTAAAACCTCCACCATTGCCAAGCTTTATTTTGAAAATGGATGCCAGGAATGGCTGCACGTACAATAAATAAAATTCCAAAACACACACAAGTACCAAAACAGGATTGGACAGCAATCAGCGAATCACACATCAGTGAGCATTGAGTGAAGGCGTTTCTGAAGACAGAATGTGAATGGCTTCACACAGTGTCTAGTGACATTAATTAGTATCACTTCCAATGATACTACAGCTGTGTTCCTCAGCGGCCTCTCTACAAGCAGCATTGTTTTCCCAGTGTCTAAAGATATGTGAATTCTTATCGCTAACTAAGTGTTCCTTCATCCTTGTAGCAAGAAGCGTAGAAGTATACACTCCTTGCTTGTAGTCAAGTAGAGAGTCGTCTCACCAATATAAGTTTCATGACAACAACTACAATCAAATTTATACACTACATGGGATTTTACCGCGAAAGGAGTTTTATCTTTAATCTTATTTTTACTGAGTCTACTATTTATAACCAAAAATTTAATTTTGAAATCGATCATTGGTAACAAAAATAGCTTATTGGTGTAATTTTTGTTACTTTGAAACCAATACGTGCTGAAATGGCATACTTTTGGTGAAGTTCCTCTTATGAACTTAATGAGCTCTAAAACAACAGAATCGGTTGTGATTTTTTATTACAAATCGTCAGACATTCTCTGAAATCAACGTTGATGACTATTAAAATGCTCGTCCTTACAGTGAGCGAGCTGTAGCTCAGCCAACAGACCGTTGTGCTGCGACACAAAAGTTTTGGTTGCGATTTCTCTTTGGGGTTGCCATCAAACAGACGAATTTTCTCACCGATAATGTCATCTTAATCTTTCCCAGCTTATCGGTTAATCCCACAGTGCACTCAAGTGTGGTTTCTAGTTTCCGCTAAGTGTTGCCAAGTTTTTAAGCTAGATGAATTACCTGTGCTCAGTATAAATAAAAACTCATTCGTTAAATTCAGGTTTTGCTTTGCATTTCGATGTTTTAAGGATTGTGTCGATTGCTTCTCGGCAGCTTGACGTAAGTTTTACATAATATCACGTACATGTATTTTCATTGAAGCGGCAATAAACCCGCATCACATCACGAAAGAGCAGGCCACTTACGGTAACGGAATTGGTCTGTTATGCTTCTTTATTAAAATTGGAGACGTATTATGTTAAATCTATGATTGCAAAACCGAGTTTAAAGATTATGTTGAGTTTGTCCTTCATATGTACACAAAAACATTTCTGATACTATAGGTAATCATTTCAATTCCAAAAAACAATCTACAAGGTCTTTCTGTACAAATAATAGAGAAACTCTAATACCCCAGTAAACCTCACAGACTCAAAAGAGAACAATTTTGGATAAATAAGTTCAACACACTTGAACCTAATGGATTGAACATAAAACTTCTTAAATTATATCCTTTACCTTTTTCCGCAACAATGTATCATGCTCATTACGCCATATATCATATGTCAATTGTCATATAGTGTTTGATTTTACTTTATTTCTGTTTCTGTTGACGAAGGATGTTACTATATCCGAAAATTTCAGTGATCCTTTTTTGTTGTTTTATTTACTGATATTTATTCTACTTTTCGACAAGCAAGTGTATCCTTTGGAGGATCTGGATCGCCTCTTTTAGTTTCGGATTTATTTTCTACGTTATTCTTTAAGTAAAAAATCCTTAACTCCCGATTTCCACTGCTTCGTTTCATGAAACTATTTTAGTCTTGACTTGGACCAAAATAACGATGATGTTAATCCATCACGTGTCACGTTGCGCTTGTCCAACAATGCTGTTGACGTCATGACAACAATCAAACTTGAGACAAACTTTCATGTGTTAGATTGTTAAGTGGGCAATTTTGTAAAATTGACAGCAAACGCAGGTTCACTTTAGGTGATTTAACATCACGAAACATTTTTTTTTATTACTTTTATTCATAAAGTGCAATGATTTGGGACATCAAAAACACCTGAATTAAATTGCCCCCTTAAAGTGGTCACAGAAGTGGTTTTCCAGGCCTCCTCTGGCCTACCGCCCATGGCCTATTACGCACAGTTCCCTAAGTAAGAACTTGCCACTTTCATTTTGCCTTCATATTTGAATATACGTGTAGTAGCCAGTGGGACCTCAGCTGTAGCAGAAAGGTTTGTGGGTACTTTCACCTGACACTTTATTTTTGTATGACTAAACAGAATATTTCTAATTCATTATTTACAATCTTCCAATGTTTTAGGTTTAACGTTCTCTGCAAAATGCAAAGTTCCTGTTTTTGAGGAAGAATGCAGAAAAATATTTCTGACTTTAGTATTTCAGTTAATATAAAAACAAAAAAATGAAATCAAACGGGTTTTGGTGCTTAAGTCCCAACTATCTGATGAATGATGGAAAATAGTCAATAATTTGCTTCATGTATTTTAGCATTGTTAAGAAATTGAAATGACTCGTAGACTTTCAAGCACGAATACTTGTTTATGTAAAATGGGAGACATTCCAAAATGTGTACCTTTTGAGGAAAAAACGAGATGATATCATCAATCTGCACCGGTCGCGTGAATTAGTCCTCCTTGTTTCCATGGTTAAACCAAGAAGTGAATGTATCCATTACTTCTCGTGTTAGGACCATACTTTCAGAAGATTTCAGAATCAAAAGTGCTAACTTTATTATTAATTCTTACTAAATACCACTTATATCGCTAGATATTAATGATCAATCAGTGGCAAATGATTCATAAACCATGTATCCAACACTTAAAAATAATTTGTTTTTCGTATTATAAAATAGAAAGATACATATTCTACAAAAATTTAACAATGTGTGGAAGTCATGAACTTGTGCTATCTTTGTACCATTCATCTGATTTATGAGTAAGTAATTAAAATTAATTATATAAAAAGGGCCACTCATCCCCACCCCCATATCCAACTATGTTATAAAATAGATATCTTGAAAAAGACCTCTCTGCTGCAGTGTATAGAAAGCCGGTAACTCATTATTTTGCTTCAGGCATGAAACTTTGGCCGGCTGACTAATTCTAATAATGGCAAGATTATATTTTGCCATCATATTATCAAAGGCAATCATCCAACTTCATTATTTCCATTTTCACTCCATGCGTTGGAGGGAAAGATTTAAATCAGCATTTTAGCCTTGAAAATCGACTTACATGTAGGTCGTTTAGTCTCATAGAATCGGTCTCATAATATTTCTTATCCGACTGGTTTGTATATCTGTTATTATCAACAATATCAGCGACTCGAGAAAACACTTCGGAGTTTTTTTGGGGTTGACCAACCCTAAATGTCCGAATTCGAAAACAGCACATGTACGCATTGGCTGAGACTTGAGTTGGTAAAGGCAATGGAATCCTATCACGGTAAGGAATAATACGAGACCGATTTTATGGGAGTAAAATGCATTTGATTTTCGTTTTAGCCAGTAACAATAGTTTATAACAGTAACAATAGTTTATAACAGTAACAATAGGTTATAACAGTAACAATAGTTTATAACAGTAACAATAGTTTATAACGGTAACAATAGTTTATAACAGTAACAGTAGTTTATTACAGTTTGAAATTAGAGAGAAATGCAGTTTTAAATTATCACTGATATCCTGTTTCAATATTTTGCAGGTGGAAGGATGATTCATCTTGACTGCTTTATCGCTTTACTGTGTGTAATTCGGATACAACACGCTCGTGGCAGCGAAGCGTCAAAAATATCAGACGTTGTGCCTCTCGGTTGCACCAACAATACAATAAATGGCGTCATTACAGCGATATCTTGTTCTAATCTGGGTTTGGTTGCCTTCCCAATCTTGCCGAAATCAGTGACGAGTATAGATCTCTCGAATAACAAAATTTATACTGTCTCGAGAAGTGACATCCGTCCTTACTCGTCACTAATAGATTTGAATTTGTCTCAAAATCGTCTACGTTTTTTGAGTGATGAAGTTTTCATGGACATGACTCGTATGAAGAAATTGAACCTTTCGGAAAATGACTTGAACATAACAAACTGCGATGTGTTTTCACCATTAAAAAGTCTTGAAGTGCTATCACTCAAATATATTAAAACAAACGCAGATTGCATATTCCGACTTGGAACGTTTTTGCAATTCGTATACTTCTTCGCTGGGATTGTGCCGAACATCGGAGTTGTTTTGTCCAACTTTAAAAATTTGCGAATCCTTGATCTGGAGCATAGCAGTATCCTCGAAATATCACCGAGTAGTTTTTCGAGCAACACTTCACTGGGCTTGGAAAGACTGTCATTACGTCAAACAAATTTGAAGACAATTGTGCCGAATACTTTTGCACAACTTAAAAACTTGTCGTTTCTGGATCTTTCCTGCAACGAAGACTTGACATTTCAAGGAGTGATAAAGGGGCTGGCTGGTATCAACAAAACCTCTATTCGTACCCTCATCATTGACAGCGTCAACATGCGACACAGTGTAAAACACATGATAGATGCCGACCAGTCAGATTTCGATTCTCTAAGGGGAACAAAAATAAAGCACTTCAGTGTTCGTTTCAACAAACTGATGCCACTTGGCCAAGGTGGAAACTTAATGTTTACGTATCTCGAGCACTTGGAGTTCCTCAATGGAGATTTTAATTTCATCTGTAAGGAAACGTTACAATTTTATGCTGATACAATTTTTGCGAGGTGTATATGTACTAGATTAGGTGACTTGAATAGGTTGCATACATTCAAATATGTAATTTTTCAGGAAATTGCTTTCAGTTTGTCATATTGTGTTCTCTAACATTAAACTATACATGTAACCAGGGCCGCGTAATCTAATCTCCTGATTCGAATACCAACTCCAAATTAGCTTTGATACATTGTTTTATGGAGTTCCACTTTGAGCAGGGGAATAGGTTTTAGGACTAGTATTAAAATATTCAGAGTCATTCTGACAACCACGGTCACTTGCAATGATACCCATCCGCCCGGAACACTTCGGGTACTTCAGTACTCACAAATTTCAGTGAGCTGTCTGATCATCAGTCAAATAGCGACCAGACGTATTATTTACAAAACGTAGAACTTTGAGACTTACACTACTTGGTTGCGGTTTGCTCTACATCTACCGACCCCAGCTTTCAAGCCTGAGCCGAAGGTCGTTATGGATCACATGTTCCACCAGAACGACAACGCTGCGGTTTAAAACTTTGATAGTCACATGGTTAAGAAAGATCATACTGAAAGCAAGTATGCTCGGGAACATGTCTGCGCATTCTACGAAAAAGGGAGGTCATTGAAGTGATTCTAAGTCGGTGAGGTTGGAATTTTGAATTATGAGATATAATTCACCATAAGCGAAGATTTCACGCTTAGTGAATTTGGTCTCCGGAAGGCAGCCCGGTCAAATAACCAAAGTTTGGACACGCGCAGTTACGAAACCACCTCAAAGTAGAATTTTGAGACAACGAAAATAGTTGACGTGTTCCGATTGACGACTTTGTATAAAATATGAATACAAGCGAATACACTATCAACGTACATGTTATGGTATCAAATTGCCGCCAACTTCTGTAAAACAGCGATGCATATGCTAATAAATAATGTTCTGGTGGGCATTAAGGGAAGACTCTTCTCATGAAATCCGGAAAGAATTGTTTTTCAAGAACCTTGCACTTGTATTTATAGCTGTTACACTCTAGAAACACTTCCACTATAAAATCGATTTTAAATTTCCATTATGAAATTAGTATCAAACTGTCCGCCAGTCACAATACATTGGAGTTGGGTCTAACTGAGTAAGGACATGAAAAGAAACCTACATGTACGTTGATACCTTAACCGATCGAGATTGGGCAACTAGACCGGTTTACGCACCTCAGAATCTACCGGTTTAGATCAAAGACACCACGCTGTTGTGGTTATTTAAATCAACTGAGGCTGGTGATGTTAACATTCTCTAGTTAATGAGACCCGTCATTGGGTGCGGCAATAGCAATTATAAATTTTCGTTTTGAAACTTTGAAGTGTTTTTGAATAACTCGCGTAAAGCACACCTGATTACATTTTTTAATTTTGAAAGTTGGACAAAAAATGTGAATTTTACAACCTAAAACGTTTGTTTAATTTTGCAATAATATGTTCCTCATTGACTCTGCTGGGTGCGCAACATAATTGGGCCAATTACCAAACCACTACGCGGCAGTTGGATTTTGGAGTAAACCAAGTGTCGTCGTACTACAATTGATGGCATGAACAACGGTTTAGGCCAATTTTATAGGGCTAAGTGTTATAAATCAAAAGTTGTTTCTGAGGTTTTCATAATCGTCTTAACTGCAGTGTTGATTGTTATCAGAAGTCTCTTGGGAAGTGTGACGTCATAGCCATGTGGTTGATAAGTCCACCATCTTTGTTCTGACTCTGACCCCTGAGGAAATTACATGCGCGCACAACTTTTAAAGATTTTTCAATAGAAATGAGAAAAATTAAAACTTTGGTTGAGTCTGAGCTGATCGAAAAATGTGACTTTGTTGTGGAATTACAATTTCTACTTCAGGGCGAGTGATAAATGTCTAAAGGCAGTTGTATTTACAGGTGTCAGCGAAGAGACGCTGTTCATGGTCATCAATCTCATTCGTAAGAAATACTTGAGGGAAGTCCACGTCAGTTGGCAATTCACAAAAAATTGGGGATGTGAACGATATTCCATCTATCCGATTGACTCGGCATTTATCGGTAATGTTTCTAGATAAATTGATTTATGTTGGAAACCTATTGTAAATATGCTTCCCAAAGTGGTGTCTCGCCTGCCTTTCAAAGAGAAACTGTAACGGCTACAAAGATTGAAGGCACCATAAATCGTTGCGTTCTGTTCCTATCGGCAAGTATCATTAATTCATACAGGAGCCACCTTAGATCATGCGTGGATAGGCTAATGGAGGCTGATCACGTGGGATCAGTGACTGACACATGATCAAATGAGGCCTCAAACGTGGTGTAATCTACGAGCTCAGACTCAAATCAGTCCCGAACGTGTGGCCTAAAGATCAGTTTTGTGTTTTGTATAGTTTCCTTTACTTTCAAATTTCAGAAAATTTTGCTCACGTTTCTCTAACTACTTTATAGTTTTTGGGCTTCATGAATACAGGATAAAATTTTTGAACTCGATGCGTCCATGCAATTAGTCAATTTCCGAGTTGAATTTCGAGTATAGAGATTCGATCCCGCGCCCAGCGATAACTAGCTCACACTGACTCAGTCTGTGAATTTGCTTTGAAAGTTGTTTTTTGTTTAACCTTCCCTGGAACACAGCGTTCCCACTGCCAAGGCTGAAATCTAGAAGTGCGTCGAAGTATTTTTTATTTCTGACATCCATACAAAATTTGGTTTTAGCTCTGTCGGTTTCATTTGAATGATCACAGGGGAACCGTAGCTGAAATTCGAATGTGCACAAAAGTATTGTGGACGACAAGTTTGGTTGACGTTTTCCCTTTTTCCAGAATACGCCTCTCCTAACAAGGACAAAAGGAATCGAAGACTGAGACGGGAGACGTCCGCAACGAATGATGTCGCCGACAGGTTTCAGATACCTCTGCCTCCGAGACTGGAGAAAGTCTATATGATTCACAATATAATACTCTCGTTCAATATATCTGTGCAGTTTGCGCCGAATAACTTAAAGTTTGTTGACTTGTCAGAAAACAGAATTGGGCGACTTGGAATGAAATTACTTGGTCTAACGTTACTGACCCATGTGGTACTTCGAAATAACCATCTCGTGTACATCAGACCGGGTCTATTTTCCCATTTTCCGTCAATAAAGGTGATAGAATTACAAGACAATCTACTCGGACTGGAAATGAGCCCCGACCAATTTGCTGACGTTTTTGAGAACGTAAGAACTCTCTTGGAAATAGATTTGTCCAGCAATTATTTGAATAAACTTGCTGCGGAATGCTTAGCGGGTAATGCAAAGTTGACAAGAATACACTTAGCGAACAACAAACTCGACAAATTAGGTTTAAGACTGGAAAACTTTCCTATGTTAGAGTTTCTCAATCTGTCCAAGAATGCCATTTTATTTCTATCATCAAACGAGACATCTGCACTAGATTCTATCGCAGAGCAGCACGGACTGATATTAGACCTCTCTGGAAACATCCTTCTGTGTTCTTGCGCTACTCTGAACTTCCTCGACTGGTTGAGAACTACCAGTGTAATATTTTCTGGAAGAAATACCTATACGTGTAGTTATAAAGGCAAACCACGAAATTTGGAAGACGTTTTAATAAAAGATCTCGAGAATTTTCGCGACGAATGTATGTCGAATATCGTGACTGTTCTTACCAGCTCATTGGTAGCTGGAACGATTCTGGTGATGTTGGCAACAGTGGGTAAGATTGCTTTTGCAAGACATTTCTAAGTAGGTAATTTTCGGTTATTGTTCTTACATGTTGACTATAACTTCGTAATTGCATTGTAAAGTAACCTAATCGAGTCCAGCTAACAGTTTCTAAATGTGAGGGCAACCGTTTTAGTGGCATTTTTGGCTAAATTACGATTTTCTGAATGCGTCACTCCGCAAGTGACGTTCGCGGCCACTCATTTCCCGCTACAAGTATTATACACTTCGGAGTGTGCTTGACATGATCAGAAGCGCCATTGTAAACGTCAGGTTGTAACAAGGTAGACCGTTATCAACAGCTGTCCACAATATATCGTCACACAAACAAAGATGGCGGGTAATGATTCGGACCGCGAGCATCATTTCCGTAGTGACGGCAATTAATTAAAACCTGAGACAATTTGATTTTACTGCAACATAAAGAAAATCGTAATTTAACCAAAAATGATACTGAACGCGGATGCCATCCCCGTAAACAATACTTGCAAGACCTTCTTAAATGGTTTACACGGCATCAAGCCAGGCTTAATTTTGTAAAACTCTTAAAATTGTGGACGAGGAACTACTTATCCAATCAGTTCGCTATTGCGTGAAAGTTTCAGTTCACTATTAATGTATAAACCCACACGTAGGGTGGTACAGAAGAGGACACATCCGCTACGTCATCTACAAGTTATTTCGGCAACATCCTGAAGCCAACGATGACCTTAGGTATGACGCTTATTTAGCGTACGAAAGTCGTGACTGTGATGTTGCTGTGGAAATGGCTGCGATTCTTGAGGGAGATCATGGACTGGATATTTATATTCACGACAGAAATGCTCCGGTTCCGGGAGATCATTACGACAGCATTTTTGACGGTGAGCTCACAAAAATTACTTTGCCAACAGTTCTATCGAGCAAACACAAGTTGCGTTCTTTTAGAGTTCAACTTTGAAAGCAAGGGTGAATGCTGTATTTCGTCTTGCTTAGGATTCCATTTAAACTACCAACAAGAACATCAACAGTGAGCATCGACGATTCAATTAAACGCTTCAGGGGCTGGCCAATCTTAAAATTGTCAGTGATGTAAGTCGCCGGCTCATTTGGCAACAATTTGAGATCGGATTAGCGCTTCGGTTAAGAATTCAACATTGGCATCTTAACCGTGGCCAAATGTCCCATCCACATGATTAGGTTACGAAGATCGAGAATATGTTCAAATCTGTGTCTGGAGTCTGCTTACGTTTCTCACTTGCTCAAGTGTACACGACATGCCATCAGTTAGTTTACCTTACTCTTACCATATTAAGAATTATCTTTCCAAAAGTCTACTCCGTCGTGATCATAGTCTATATCTCAGATACAAACTTTATCTAGTATCGTAGCATTGTACATTCACGTAGCACTGCACACGGCTTTCGGAATTGAAATCGTTACTCCAACAAAATTAGCGACATGTACTGGGTGCAATTTGCCTGTCACTCAAAAAGCTCTGGCGCAGTGAGGTACAAGGGAAAATAGAAGAGGGCCATGTAACAGCCGTCAAAAAAGAAAGTGGACTTAAGCTTGGGAAGCTTAATCTTTATTAGAGGTGAAGAAAATGTGAGCGTACTTCCTCGTCGTCAGCAATTTTGCATTGTTTCTAGTTAAATCGGAATTCAGCTCGTGCTTCCTGATTATAAAACACTTTTGGTTAATTCCACTTACCATATAAAATTGGTCTCAAATTGTACCGTAATTTAGTCGAATTGGAGGTGATTTCAAAGTTCCAAAAGAACTGAAAGTTTGCCATTTCTTCAGACTAACCTCATAAAATTTCTGATGATCTAAACTTTTATAAGCTTGGTCTGAAGAAATTTCGCAATGTCACTTATAAATTGAGCAAGATAAAATTTATAGCGGTAGGTGGCCTAAATCAAATTTATACAGAAACACAGGTTTAATGCTACTTTAAGTGGACGTCACAAACTACGTTCCCATTGAACTTTTCATCCCTCCGAGTAACGATTTTTACTGACAGCAATCGGCTTAACTTTATTGAAAAAGTCATTTCCTACCGGACTAAATTTACTGCTGTAATAAATTTACTTCTCTTCAGACATGGGATCAGTGAGCAGCGTAAAATTTAGTTCGGATGCGTAATTCTGTGGGAAAGGTTAATCCACAGCAGTAAATTTGGCCACCGCAATAAACTTCTTGTCGGTGTGTCGAAAGTTCCGTCAACACATGTATGTCGTCTGAGACCATAATCCGTTTGACCTTGTTTATTTCTTGCGATGGCTGCTGAAAACGGTTAGGTAGGAGCACTGCCGATTTAAGGCAGTTCTTCATCTTAATTATCTAAGAAATGTTGCTATGTTTCTTTACTCTGATGTGACCACCAGAGCCAAACCAGCTACAGTTTCCTGTATTGCAATCGTATTGTTTTGAGTTGAAAAGTATAATACATCAAAGCAGCTGAATTAATTTCATTCTAGTAGCAACTGTCATTTTTGTGACTGTTGCCTTTTTCACTTTTAATTATTAAATTGTTTACATTGTAACTTGTTAGAGGTAAATGGATAGGTTATCCTCCGCACTTGAACGAGGCCCGTTTTATGCAAGGTTGTATGCCACATGCTCCGACGGTTGAAGGACGTCATTGTAAATCCGACACTTCAGGGAACGAAACAATGCAAGTGATGACGAGTTGTTAACTTTTCGTATTCAGATTTTCTGACCGTTTTCACAAGCCAAGTTAATAAAATGTTAGTGAAGACAGGGCCTACGACCTATGACAGAGCCATCGCCTGTATCTTCGTGATTATCGCGCTACATTAGCGACCACACAGTTGTAGTGTAGGGATGCCTTACCGCAGACAAGAGGTCATGTCGCATCTGCAATGGCACGGGGCGAATCAGTGACGAAAACGTAGCATACTTCTTGAGAAAGTAGTAGATGTGAGACCATACAAGAGCTTTGTGGAGTGACAAGGCTTGCGATAGGCATCCCAGTAGTTGAACATCGTGAACACAGCCACCTACATGAATGTAATTCAAACATTGATGTCTCACTTTGGATTCTTGTCGAATGTCTACAGCCTTTTAACAAGATGGGATAGTACAACATAGGCTGCACTTAAACATAGGCTGCACTTTAACATAGGTCGCACATTATTGACTATGCAGTTTTGGGGTGTCTAGAGGCTAGGAGATCTCATTGGTCAGTAAGCCGGACGCCATCACCGAAATCCAACCACACGCCTTACGAGGCTGACCCAACGGAACAGTCATTTGAGCAACCATTGTGTCGATTTTGGTGCAGCATTTAATGTAGACTTTAACGGTTCGTGCAGAAATCCTAGACTGACGAGTGCTTTTCAGGAAATAACGAGAGTTCATTAAAGTTAAGGAACACAAAGACAAAAACAAAAGCGTTCCGTCGTGAAAGTCATACCAATGGGCGCATTTTGCATTTTTCACCTGCGAGCGACAAAAATCATCGCTCGGCCAATTGCTAAAAACTCTCAGACTGGGGTCATGAATTCAAAGAGAAAATTTGTTGTATTTGTGCAAAGAGACCAGTGATGATAGGTCTAATTTAATAACATAATTTCATTCTTCAGGCCTCGGTCGCAGCAAGAAGGTAATCCTGTTGATTACCGACCATGCGTTGAGAAGTGAAGAGTCATGGTGGAGCTTTGAAACTGACCTATCTCTGTCCATTAAGGGGAAGGGCAAGATTCTCTGTGTGGTGAAAGGACATCTGTCCATCGGCAGGTAATCAGATAACAGTACTAATCAAACTATAGTGCAACAATCGCTGCGCCGTTATTGTGACAACATATCCGGCCTTGGGTATTCACAATTTTAACGTAGGCATACACGGTTAAACACTCAAAAACTCACGATTTATAGAGCTGCATACTTGCAAGGTAAATATGTTCAGCCCATCATAGTGTTCTCACTCAAGAGACGATCCTTGGTCAGGCTCTCCCACAATGACTTACCTTAGTTCATTTCAACTTTTTCTACAAGACTCTTCTCACATGATATTGTAGTCTACACACCTATTACATCCATCTTTGATGCTGAACACCTCCAGAAAGACATCAAATCTCTTGCCTTATTGGAAAACAATTAGAAAATGATTAACTTCAACATCGGCAAATGCAACTACATTCGCATCCACAGAAAAGGCTTTCCCCATCATCGCAGTCAACGCTACAATAACAATTAGTCGCAATACCCCATTGATGACACAGAATGCTTGGATATCACATTCACTTCCAATGATGGTTCCAAAGCCAGCAAATCCCTTGGCACTTTTAAACGACATTTGAAATAGCCGCAAGAAGCGTTCGAAATACACGCTGGCTCGGTGTCCCGGGGCCATTGGATTTGCGGCCAGGCCAGTAACTTTTAAAAGTTAATTGGCACCTTGGCCGGTAAATTTTCAGACTAACTGGCCTGGCAGAACAGCACATTTATTTGCTGAAGTTCGATCACTGGCCACAAGCCACCACAGCTCAAGCATATGTGTCACTCATCCCTACAAATATGAAATACGTATCCCCGGCACGGGACCCATCACTTGCAACAAACATAAATGAACTAGAAAATGCACTACCTAGATCTACCAGGCTCGTATAAACAACCATTCTGGATTCGCCACCTACCCTGTGTATTCTTCAAACTCTTAACTGAGCGACTAATTCTCCAAGGCCAGGGGACTCGGACCAACACCAATTTTTAACAAAATTGTGCAAGACTTAGTGGTCAATCGACGCTTGTTTCTTTCATTTTTTTCTTAACTTCTCTTGTAATTCACATTCTTTTACTTTCTGGAGACTACACGAAGCGACATCAGTACGTAGTTCTTCAGCGGAATGTGTGCCGCTAAAGTGTGGCGTGTCGTTCCCGCTTGTGCGAACCATGAAGCTGCGATTAAAGAGGGTTTGTCCTTTTTCTCGATTTTCTCGAGAACCCGAAGTGCTTCGGAAGTGGTTCGCTGCAGTAAAGAATGAAAACAACGCCGTTAATATCAAGTATGAAATATCTCGTGTCTGTGGCAGGCATTGTTCTGTTTCAAATTGAGTTATTCTCGCCCTATCCAATGTTTAATAAAACTGAAAAAAGCGTCTGCCTCAGTAGATACAATTTGTTATGCCTTTGGAGTGCTAGTGGATGCAAAAGTTTTGAGAAACCAGAAATGAATAGATCATACTGCTTTACCGTTGTCAGATGCAATAAATAACCGGGCACCCGAGGCTACGTGAGCATATGCTAATTCGGTGTTTGGTGACAGAAAGCTATTGTGAAACAATAACTCTATATATGTGTGTGTGTGTGTGTGTGTGTGTGTGTGTGTGTGTGTACATACATCATTTGAATCATTGTTATTGTATTCCTTTGGCCCTGTACGGTTCTGTGTAAGGGGAACCTGACTTCGCGGCCACCGACGGGTAAGTAGTTTTGCAATTTTGAAACATTTTTAATAAAATATTGAAGGGCACTTGTTGACTGGAAGTTTAATTTTCAACTGTGGCAACCGACTAACCCGGTGGGTTTATGATCGTGATGCCTCCAGTCCGACCGCTGGGAACGGGCCTAACAGATTTCCGAGCCATTGGGTTACAACGAGCCTCTTGTGCGTTTAGAACCGAAACAATTCGGAGGACTAAAATTACAACATACGGCTATATGCTATCCTGTCTGTATTTTACAGAAGAGTGATTTTAATTTATCACCGAACAGATCTAAAGTTCCCGCGACCGTCCTCGGCAATTTGGCCTACCGAATTTGGTAGGCTACGGTACGTTCAAGGTTTCTATAAATCCGTGTACATCAAAATAAAACAACTCGTTCGTTTGTAAGGGATTTGCATCGAAATTTGATGCTTTGTTGGTGTAAAGCGCTGAAGTCAAGCGTGTTGTGAATAGCTGCGCGCGTTGTGACAGAACGTATGACGTCATTGGTTAGTTTCAGTACCTCCGTCTGCCTTCTGGTAAAAGAACTGAACTTGCTCTTATCGAGTGTAACTACTCGATCTAAATTGATACAAAATACGTTGTTTTGGTGGCATTCTCCTTTAATGATATACCTGTACAATTATGGAGCGATCCCGAGGGTAATATCGGATCATATATGGACCGAAGAAAGCAGTGTTCCACGAGGACCACAAACATGGCCTGTTATGGCTGGTGGGTTGATTTATGTTTGCTTTTATGCGATCACTGATGCTTCTTTTCAGTGGTCGTGTAATGACGTTAAATTTTCGTAACTACCGAGAGTCCCATACGAACTATGGGCCTATGTTGCGTATCGAACGCGTCCGAAGTCTCGCCAAAACTTTCGTTTTTCCACATTTTTGCGGTCAATATGGCTCGGCATATGCATGAGAGTATGCGAAGTGCCGTAAAATGTAATGAACTGCTGAATGATAGTGAATATGTCATTCAGTCATTTCTATTTTGTGAAGCGAATTCTGGGATTGACCAAATTCAGAGTCATGGACGTGCATTTGTTTACAGATGTGAGTGTGCAGAATGAACTTGCGATCCCGTTTCGATTTGTATGAGCATTCTGCTAAATAACAAAAAGGAACTTTTGATTTAACCATTTACCTAGTCTCAGTTTGTTCCTTGAGGATTTTAGGGTTTCGAAAGAACTGACAATGCGTTGGTGTTTAAGACAATGCTCTACACGTTAAACCTTGTTACGTCGTGTCATTTTATGCGGCCAGCATTGTCTCAAAGAACTACCAGTCCGTTGCAAACTCCGAAATGTTCACTTCTCATCTGAGTAAGATCAATTTTTAAACCACTTAAAATGGTCTAAATAAAAAATTTGCTACGTGGACGGATAACCTGGGCTTATAGCCGCTTTCAGTTGGAAAAAGACACATGTACAATAAACGCGAGTTCATGTGCGACAGGAGTTAGGCCGAAGTGATGACGACGATGATAAAGATGAGTGTCAAGAATGACTTCTTGATGATTTTATCTGTTCTGAGAATTGTGCCTTATTTGGGCCCACCTACACGTTTAACACTATTGGTTAGTTTAACTCCTCCTACTCGTACCACGTGATTACTACACGTGGCTGCATGACTGTATTAATATATTGTAGTTTTCGTGCAAATAAAATCAGTTGTTCTTTTAACCTTACACGAACCAGTTATCACTTTTGCTCTCCCAATTCAATCCACACAATGAGCATTTGACACGGGCATGCCCGTAAGACATAAGAGAACACTACGCTTGTAATACACATGCTTGTTAAACGTAGCCTTTATCGTAGAACTCTAGTTTGGAATGGCAGCTTCGATCTCGCGTTGCTGAGGTTGCGCCGTGTATGCGTGGCATTTGTTTGCATTCGTTTGTTCTGGTGTTGGTTCTTGCTACGGAATTTATTGTCACTAAAACTTTCTGAAAATCCGCCGTTTTACAACCGAATTGCATAAGAGTCGTCTCATTAGAAGCCCTTGATCAGTTCTCGATGATGTATGATTTTTCCAGTAGCAAAAGATAAATAATTCATAGATAAATTAACATTTCTCATACCTGACAGGTTTAAAAATATTTTTAATTCTGAAAACCAAGAGTGTTACCAAAATGCGAAAAAAACAAGAAATGAACCAGCAGGGTTATGTAAGTGACTAATTATATCAACAGGGAAATAACTTCATTGATTCAAAACATTTCTACCTCTTCAAGACAAAGAATATAGAATATGGATCATTCACAGTTGCTGTGAAACATTGTCATGCATTCATTCAAAATTATGCACCGTAATATATTAATTGGAACGTTGGTGCTGTTTGAAACACTTTGTAAACAAAAATTCAGGATGCAGTGACATTTACACAAAATGTGAGTAAGTAATTACTCCAACTACCTATCCTGATTTGACTCTTAAAAGCCGAGCAAACGCATATTGTGCAGCTTTGAAATTAACATGTACCGTGGATAGATCATTATATAGGTTGCAGTTTAGGAATTCCCATAGTAGTATGTAAATAAACTTAGAAAGTAAAAATTTGTGATCCCGATACGTGTCACGGCAATGTGTGTTACGGTAAACAAGAGACATTTGAACACGTTTTTACGGTTGCTATCTTACTGCATTAAGTGGACTCTTGAAAACAACAATATTCATGAAAAGACAATGTTATTCTGAACAACTGTTGCATAGTTGTCAACATTCGAGAATGAAAAAACCGAGACATCTGAATCAAAATGCAAGACTTCCGAATAAAATGCGGGACTTCTGGGTCTATGCCAAAACGCGAAGGTGAAATGTTCCGACAGCGTTTTTTTTTGTTTATTTAAATTCGAATGAAAAATCGCAGATGCCTCAAAATCCATGAAACGGGACGTTCCGTTTACCACTTTTCAATTCAACGGTAAAATAGGACTATGTGGGAAATTACAATAACATACATGGTAATATGCTTTTTTGTCGAACTGGAGATGTTGCACGAAAATGCGCACGACGGCGAATGGGAAATTGCGGGTGCCTAAAAACCAAAAACGTCCTGTTTTTCTCTTTTAATCAAATGGGAACATAAGGGTTATGTCACGAGGGAAATGACAATATGTTAATTTCGCCGTGTTCCAAAAGCGGGGAGGTTTTGATGGTGTGGTGGGATGGTGGGAAAAAATTAAAAAAGTGGGATAGTCCTCCTAGAGTGGGACAGTTGGCAAGTACAATGTACGCTGTCAGGCACACAAAGTGTTTGATTGGACTTTTTACAAAGTAAACGTTTCATTAAAAAAGAATATTTCACGTGTTTTTTAAACCCTTCAGATAACGTTTACTGCTCAGAAATCGACTAATAAAAAGTATCTGGGCAATAGGTAAATATTGCACAAATGAATCATTACAGAAACAATTGAAAACATTAAGAACTTATGCACACACGAGCTCATTTCTACGCAAATACGAGCACTTTTTCGAAAGTTCCGTTAACACACCTTTAGTATTAGTAGGGCCTAAACTTTTCGTTTATAATTACAGAACCACTTAGAAACCAAATGTCACTTATGATTTTGACACCCAATATCTTGTTGAAAAACTCCTAGCATGTACTTTGATAGGTTGCCGAAAGTGGCTTTAAGACTGGAGCTGAAAAGATATCAGAAGTCAAACTATTCGGACCATTCAGCCGGTGCGTAAAAAGAATCACCGATGTACTTGTCGGGTTTGTTCAATAATTTTGGCGGGAAAGCCCTGGTTGTCTGGAAACTATTTCAGAGTCTCACTTGATGAACAAAAATGACAAAATGAAAATAAAGCAACGAAATTATGATTGATTTGACAACTAAAGCACTTGATCTAAACTCAGTCGAGCAGACAAGCAAAAATTCACAATGCAATATCACGGTTAATCTTGGCGTTGCATGCTCTAATAATAGAATACATTGTAAATTGGTTATGTGCAGGAGTTTGCATTTCAGGGCTAGAGCTTTATGCCTTTATTTAAGCGCTTTGTATTGACAGAGAACCGTGCGCCTGTATTGAACACGTAAAAAATTGAGGGTTGCCAAGGATTAAACAAATTTCTATTCTTTCACTACTTTCAGGTTGAACCGGAAGCTGCGATACCTAATGGCAG
The DNA here is from genome assembly GCA_002633005.1 of Phoronis australis. Classification (NCBI taxonomy): domain Eukaryota; kingdom Metazoa; phylum Phoronida; family Phoronidae; genus Phoronis; species Phoronis australis. Next base: position 460,792 of record NMRA01000289.1, on the reverse strand, counting down.
ACGACACATACTTAGTGTGGCCAGAAGACAACGATGTCGAAAAAATGTTTACTTTCTGGAGACATGTTGCCGTGGCAATCACTAGTAAAAATGGTATTCAGATAAACACTGGAGGTAAGGCAATTCTATTCCACGCATGCATTTACAGCAAATCAAAAAATTCCGTGTTTAAACCAGGTTCTGTCTCCGCGTTTTTATTTGAAACGACTTCCGTCCACACGTAATCTCTAAATTCGATACCCGTAACCAAAAATGCAACTTACTGTTTAAAACGGAGGATGTTTGAAGACAACGTATTTACTGACTCAGTATCTACACGTCTCCCTTTTCGTTCGAGAACTCGACTTCTCACAAGCGAAAACGTAAATTTTTACACCTCAGTATCGCTACATAATCGTATGGAAGTATTGTAATCGCGTTCTTTTCTTGTTTTCGTTTTAGCGTGTGGGTTATATGTGCCTGAAAGTCAGTCTCTAACGATTGCGCATGGTGGACATACAGAACTTACGGCAGAGACACGATTGTAAGAATTACCAGTAATATTCAGATTAACAATCGTGGATGAATGATTGCATTTGTATTTATTGTTGCATGCGCCAAAAAGCTCGTGTCAATCAATGTTAACTATGATAAATTGTTTCGAAACCAGCAGTAGTCCTACCGTTGGTCGATCATGTTTTCAATGGTCTTGGAAAGGGACGGGGAAAACCTGGGACATGTGTGAGAGCGCAGAATTGTATGCCTGACAATTTGTAGCAATGATACTATACACGGATGTATATAAAGCTCTCTTTTGTTTACTTGTGTTTAAACGAATTCGAATAATGTCCATTCTAGTAATGTCACTGATGTGAAAGTATTGTTATATGCCGATGACATGGGCCTGTGTGCTGACTCACCATTTAAACTGCAAAGACTTTTGTTCGCTTGAGATAAATTTTGTCAGTGTCGGGACATGTCTGTGTATTTAGTTAGGAACAAAGTTATGGTGTTCAGAAGCGGAGATACCTTGAGAAATTATGAGAAGTGTCGCTCTGGAAGTGAAAAACTTGAAGTGGTTTCCAGTTGTAAGTTGTGTTCACTTCAACATTATTGAGGACCGCGGCTATTCAGATCTTGTCTGCACAAGCTATGAAGGTTGTCATTGCCGTGCATAAACTGCAAAGAATATTACACAGTAAATGTTTCAACCGCCTGTAGACTTTTTCTTAATGGACTGACTTATTCTACTCTTTGTTACGGAGCCGAAATATGTTGCTTCCAAGAATACCATTGACTAAAAAATGCATATATGTTTTGCAAGCGTGTGGTGTGCGTAGCTAATTCCTGCCTAGACGATGTGGTGTTAAGCGGAAGTGAAAGATTGTCGTTATTCACTAAATGTTATGTCACCATTGTCAAATATTGGTTTGAACTTCTCAAAATGCCTCCTCATCGTAAATCACAGTTAGATAATTTAAGACTTGGACAAAAATGATGAGACTTCTTCAGTTGGACTCATGTTATCGAATTATGCTTTCTACGAAGTTTGACTTAATTATGTTGAAATTCAATCCTACAAATTTTCACGCAAAGAGGCATTGTTATTTGCAATGTTGGCGGCAAAGTATAGCGTTTGATTCTAAATATATAGTCATAAACAATTCAACGTTGAGTTCAATGTAGAAATTGCCTCAGTCTAAATACATGTATACCTCGTGCATGGATTATGGCCATGGTAAGTTTTCGCAGTACAATTAAATCACAACTTGTTAATTGTAGAAAACAGACTGACTAGCAGTCTATATTGACCAAGCAGACAGAGTGTGTCCCATCTGTCCAAAGATTATTGAGGGCGAATATCATTTTAATTTTGATTGTAATGCATACACTAAACTGAGAGAAAGATACACTGAAATGAATTACTTTATGCACCCTTCCGTATTCAAATTCTTTAAATTGCTGTTAACAAAGGATAATAAACAACATGTCAACCTTTGTAAAATAATATGTTTCCTTAGCTTTTCAACTTCGTGAGAACTTGTTACGCGCTTAAATATCTAATTGTTTTTTGTACTATAGGCCTGTGGCGTTTATTACAGAAATAAAATCGATTTGTTACTAGTTTTGAACGACTCAAAACGGTGTTTTCAACCAGTCCAAAAACGATAGGGTGACATGAAAAAATTTTATATCTGTAAACGTGTATTGGATACATCAAATGGAAGCTGATACTTTTTAATGCATCGACTTATAATTTAGAAGCGGATTGGCGAACCCGTCAGACAAGGGGCTCTTTCCCCATCAGCGTTGGAAAATGGTCACTTTGTTTGAAAACTAACACCAGCTTCTTTTCGCCATTCCAATCTGGTATTTTTTCCAAAATAAATACACAGTACACGAATTTCCACTAACAACGTGAAGCGTAAGTTGTTATTCTTTCAAGAAGGCGAAATCCGCTGATGCAGAACGAAGCAAAGTTAAAGAATATTAATGAGTATTATAAACAACGTCGTTTACGTATTGCCCCTTCAGTTCCTCCAAACCTCTCTTGAGCACATTTAGCTGTATTTAGGCCCATGCGTCCGTGTTCTAGATATCACGTTTCATCAAGCATTTTTACAAGTGATTCGAATATAGGCGCGGCTTTCCCTTGCATTTGTGCATACTAATATTTTTCATTTAAAATGACATTAACGGTAAGAAAAGTGATTCACTTTTTTCTGCTGGTAAAGTCACCGGCCTTGATTCCAGAAAATGGGTCAGACATCGGCGAATTTTAATACAGTAACGCAACGGATTTTATTGTTCCATAGCGCTGTTAAACGCTGATAACTTCATCCCATGTGCTCACTATCCGACAATTGTCAAAAAACCGGCTGCAGAAACGATAACGTATCTTTGAATATATGTCAACACCTACCCTTTTGAAACGGCAAAAATCATTCAAACAATATTTTAGAAAATTAAATATCTCTTATGTTTTACTGTGTGTTTCAAATGTAGACGCATGTTCCTAATTCCGGATAAAGCCGATACTTTTCTTAAAGGCGCATACAGTCTTAAGTACGGTAAGGACGAATACACATGTAGGTTTGTCGTGGTTTTGGATTGTAGGCCCACAGACAATTCTCCCAGCACATCATACGTAAGCGCGACTTTGAATGAATGCGATACCAGACAGGGCTTGGAATGACCAGACAGGAAAATTTTCTAGGTGACTATCGTTCTACAAATAAATATGCTTGTCTGATATAAATAATTTGTTGTACAATTTAACTAGAATAAACCTTTTTTACATGATCAGAGCCAAAATAAAGAAAAAAGGAGACGAAAGAAAGAGGAAATGGAAATCAAATTAAAGAAAATTGAAACTTAGAGGAAATCTTTTTAAAAGAGGAAAATTCCAAGTCCTGACAAGACTAAGAAACGTGAAAACAAATGGTCGCAATCAAAACGGAAGGTGGTTTCATAGCATCTTTATGTCCTTTTGAAAACCCCTCACCGTTATGAAATCGGTTTCAAATTGTTCCTTAGTCAAACGGTAGGTGATTCAATTGATTATTTCGCGAGACTACATGTATGTTGAGACACAAGGTGCATCACAACATCCGGTAATTTTATGCGCAAAGGAATAACGAACTACCCGTTCTTGTTTAACAAAGAAATTACTGATTATTGCGGCAAGTCGGTCTCAATCAAAAGCTGGCTTTTTGGGCAGAATGCAGGTTATTAGCCGCTTGGTACCTAGCTAGCCAGTGTTTAGTAACAAGTGGGTGCATAAACACACCGCTCACCACAAATTACATGCGCGCACCCAGGGGGTGCATTTGGCGAAGTGGACAAAAAGGTCCGCCTCTGAGAAACAAAAAGTGAGACAAAAGTCCACTAAACAATCACAAACGCGCAATTCCCCCGTTTGTTTTTTTAGTCCGCCCGTTCTTTGTTACCAAAAGGTCCAAATCGTCAGGAATTCGAGCCCCCCATATTAAAGACTGGGTGCGCGCATGAATTAATACATTTACAAGGAAACCTGCTTTCAACAAAGATTCCATTTTTTTATTTTCATCTAATCAGCATTATGTACAAAGCTACAAGATATGTTTCAAAACGTTATCTGTACAATTGCGCCTTTGTGCTAAATTTTCAAAAAGCAACCTAAAATTCAACCTTCACTGGCAGACAACACAACTGAAAAACTCCAAGCAGGAACAAGGTATCCCCATTACAGTACAAATGTACTTATTATGTTTCTACAGAATGCACAGACAGCACTTTTTACTTGTGGGATAGCCGAATGAAACTAAACCTTCCTACTGGCTTTTTGTGACGAGACTGTGACCTACTGCCCCAGTTTCTTAAAAGAACATTATCACCCATTATTTTACATAGACACCAAAATAGCGTCCTCATCCTTGTCATTTTATAACAAAATGAGTTATGTACAGAAAAAAAAACGTTAAAAACAATCAAGACGACCAGAGAACTTTCTGTGGTTACAATCACCTAGTTTCGCCCCTTGAATGACATGTTCATATTTAGAAGTGTACATTCACAAAGTCAAGACCAGGCAGCTCTTAAATGTTTTTTGCTTCCCCTCGCCCAACCGTCACTCCTGTGAGTTGGGTAGTAGATATTTTTGCCACTTTTCATTGCTAGGATGTACTCAATTTCGTGGTAAAACTACTTTTTTTAATTATTTAACATAGTTCTCTTGTGAGACTGCAAATAAAAAAAATATATTTTGAGTCGCAGCTTATTTTAGGGTCCCGTGCTTGATAGGAAACAAAACAAACTCTTAATTTGCAATTTACACCTTACAGATCACGAAATGACCATTCTACAGGAAAACTATTTCAATAAACAATCCTCCCAGATCCCTTGTCCACTTTTTTGTAGGTTACACAATTTCACATACTGGTTAACCTTCCATTAATAAATCCGGTCTGGTCAGGCAACTTAATTTGTGCCAGGCAACTTAATTTGTGCCAGGCAACTTAATTTGTGCCAGGCAACTTAATTTGTGCAGAGAGTGTTGCATGCTCTGAGCAATGCCACCAGGGCAGCATTCCACACACCAAATTTCCAGCGAGAAAAGCCAGAACACACGCACGTCTTCGTGAGATATCGCACTGGATCACACTAGCTTTTCTCAAGAGTTTCTTACGACTATGGAATGGAGCCCAGATGTCAGTTTACAAAACAGTGAGACCACTTTCCATTTTATAATGGGCTTATTTGGCTTTGGGATAAAAGAAATAACTCTGGTTCTTAGTGTATTGGACCAAATTAACTTAAGTTGATAATTATTAGACAGTTCTGCCTGGAAATCCACATTGCTCAGCAGACCAGCAGTTCTTGGGGCCTATCACAATCCTCACATCTCTGTCACTTTCGATTACATGCATAAATCGAAAAGTGAAATGCAAAATGTCACCTTGCCCTCATTCAACACAACCCCTACTGAGGCCCTGACACACAATGATACCTCTCAGTATGATCTCAGAAACAAGGACAAAATGGAGTAGGAACTGACTATGCATTGTAGAATCTGAGTAATAACTCTGTGTACAGCTTGCATTTGAGGCATGTTTTATCCTAAGATGCTGGCTTCCTGGTCCCTGAGGTGTACTCCATAGGGCCAAGAATGTTGCCAAAATCACGAGAAAACTAAGAAAATTTGCGAATATGGTCAAGGTTGTAACAGTGTAACCAAGCAAAATGGCAGCCACTCTAAGTGATTGGTCGGAATGTTGAATTATGTGAGAGAATTCGTGAATAATGGGACACAATTCAGTTTGTGAAGATTTCTTGCCACAAATGGGCTGTCATCGGTATAATGAACTGACCCCAGAGCACAGGTCATTTCATCAAAACATAACGGTGTGCTCGAACATTGTGAGTACCAGTTTGGTGTCAAGGCCATAAGCAACATGTTAACACTTCCACACTGTTCTTTCTGCAACCCAAGGTCACCAATGTCAAGTGAGGTTGGAGCCAGATTCCATGCATATTGGTCACTCATGACAGTCATTTAAGGCTCCTGTTTTGTTTGGTCTAAACTAAAAGCAAAACAAATGAACGCGATAGGTCAGTCAGCTGACAAAGTACACACCTAACAACAGGCCTGTCCTGAAATATCAATGAACAACTCTCACTCTAAGATATTTGCTTACAATGCTACACATGTGTCAAGCATTTGTCTTGCTTCTTCACACGCAAATGTACTAGTCCCTATCTCGTCTTCTAATTATTCTACAATTCATCATTGCAATGCAGGCAAACTTGAATTATTGCATTCTGAGTTGCAATACCGACACCAAGAAATTGCCAAAAAGTGCAAATATCAGTGCTGAATGTGTTTCTCCTGTTAATCAAATGACAAGTGTCTGACATTTTGAAAAGTAGGTCACTATTGCAATGTATTTTTCTACTTCCACTAAAAGGAAAGGATGGAGCCTCACGCCTATTGCATCGACCCAGAGCTTGTCCAAGAGTCTTGCATCTAATCAACAAAGTCTGCACAAGAGACCATGCACAACTGCTCGACAAGAGTGTGAGGTAAACATGACAGAGCATCTACAGAAGTCCTCCCGTCTGCTTAACAGAATTTCCACCGATTTCCACACACGTTGCAGAAGCAGAATGTTGTCATAGGCTCATCGGCGCTTCTTGTTTGCACCTGCAACAGAAATGAAACGTTTACAACGGTGTTTTCTCCCACATGAATTCAATTCAAACATGGAAATTGTGTTGTGACGTTAGTCTTTTAAAACCTTAATGCGAAAAAGTAAAAGTGAAATGATCAAGAAGTGCATATAATGTGTCTCAGTGAATTAACACAAGGGAAGAGGTCATGAAAATGAAATCTATACTTTAGCCACGTCTGAATGTCTGGCAAGGGAGAAGTCGTAATGTAACCCTGTGATGATTTAGGAACCAGTTGCATCCCATTGGTCTAACTTAATTCACAACTAAGTAGGAAGTCGGCAATAATCCAACATTGTTTGAATTGTTGTAATAAATACAGTTATGAAAGAAGATCTTCAGCTCATGAAAATATCACTAAGTTCACAAATTTTTAACTAAAGTGAGCCTGCATGAAAAATTGACGACAGGCCACTTTTTACTAGACAGACTTTAAATGAAACTCATGAATCAAGACAGGTGAGTGCATTGCAATTTTAAAACGTGGCCAGAGATGAGAAAAATGCACAGTGGACAATAACTTGTGTAGATATTGCCTTGGTCTTATGATATATGTCTAATGTTACGGAAATCTTTAAACAATGCCCCGGTACCTGATTGTATGTGACACTGCGCTGGCCACACCGACCACACTTGAGCAAGTCAGTGACAGTACCACCAGACACTGACATTTGGTGGTCATCGATGGCTTCCTTCGTGAACTTCTTTCGCAATTCTTTCATGTCATCGCTGGCCATTTCCTGGACACAAAATCAAGAACATTAAAATTTATATCTTCTCAGCAATTTCGGTAATTTCCCACCAAGTTACAAGATGCTTATACCCAGGCATTTTTCTTCTTCCATGCGAAAAATGCCACAATTGCTAAGCTGCTCCTATTTAAAGTCACAATACACCAACTAGTAAACCCATCTACTGTTTGATCATGGAACCATTACTGTTTTTGACTTAAAATGACGAGTCCATCAACCAAACTCATTGGTCTCAAGCAATAGAGAATGGAGCACATTCTGACCAGTTTTCTGACAATTCATAACTTAAGTTTATGGGCAGAAGGTAGGTGCATATCACCTTCAAGTGATCTAGTTGTTTTAATACACATGCTTCAGTACACACTTGAATATGTACACATCACTATCAAACTAGGTACTCAATGACATTTTATCTTTTGCAGAAAGTCAGAAAATGAGATCTAGGCAAACACTACATAAATCCTAACATACCTTAAAATAAATAATACACCTTTATAAACATTTATAATTCGTCAAGCAAACACAAGTTTTTAAGGGCTATTTGAAAGATGGCTCCTTAATTACAAAGCGATAAATCACTTACACTAGACTTCATTTACAGTTACAGCAGGAAACAGAACATGATTCAAAAGAAACAATTGAACATTACTATTCAGTTCACAATTCTAACTTCAACTGTCCATCCTCTTCTACATTACACAGTGTGTTTAAGTGATGCTCACCAACAGCCACTGAGCAATTTGAAAAATAGCGAACACAAAGTGGTTGTACCTTAACATCATGCTCAATTGTTTAATGACTTAACAACAACAATACACTTTACCTCAGCAGTCATTTTAGCTATTCTCTCTGCACTGATTGCTTTTGTGAGCACATTTTCTCTCAAAGCTGGATTCCTTTTGTCCTTCAAATTCGATATCCGACTACGAACTCGGTTTTTATATTTGCTATCTGTGTTCTTGAATTCTCCATATATGCCTTCACAGGGTTAGGGAATAAATGGAAGCCCAGGAGTTCGATTCGTGACAATGACTTAAGACTTACGACAGAAACTCTGTTTTATGCTCCCAATTCACAGCTGCTGAATGGAGCCAAGTTAGTTAACTTACAAGAGCAACGCGGAGCATTGAAATGCGCCCATGTATGCATCGCAAATGGTGTGCTTTTGGGGTTATTTGCATCATAATAATGGCCACTAAATGGTGCAAAAACGTACAATCCATCCAAAAACGGCAACATGCCATATTTCATAAAAATCTGTCAAGGAACTTCAGAGAAACAAAAGGAAAACAGAACAAAATGAAATTGCCACTTGTGGGCACAGCGTCCGTTCCATTCGACTGAAAGTCGTCATCTGTTATCTTCATATAAATTCACTCACTAAATTTAATAAAGATCCTGTTTGGAGATACAGCTATGAGCGCAAAACAAAACAAAACTACCACTAGGAGGCACCACAGTAGTCAGTCGCCATCATCAAACGTCCTCTCGACACTGAAAACATATGCGCTAATCTTCAAAGACATCCCTAGAATGATTTGGTTGATCGAAGGGTGGACGCCAAACGCAAGATTTGAAAACAGCAAAAAATGGCCACCAGGTGGTGCAAAATACCTCGATTTCATCCAAAAACAGGAAGATAGCTTCATCTCGCCAATAGATGCCTATATTCAAAATTTTATGAAAATCTGTTAAGGACATTTGAAGATACAAACTGGTAAACATAAGAAACTAAAATTGCCACAAGAGGGCACATCGGCAGTCAGATCCATCTGAAAATCGTCGTCATCCCTTGTCAACATCATATAAATACACTTGCTAAATTAAGTAAAGATCCTGCACACGGTTTAATAGATACAGCCATGAGCGCAAAAAAAAGCCACTAGGAGGCGCCACAGTAGTTGACCTCAGAAAATCGTCGTCAGCCGTCCACTTCATAGTAAAAACATACATGCAAATATTCATAATTATCCTGAAAGCGGTTTAGTTGATAGACGAGTGGACGCCAAAAAACAGACTCAAAAACAGTAAAAATGACCACTAGGTGGCGCAAACTAGGTTGAATCCATCTGAATACGGAGAGATAGCGTCATCTCATTAACAATTGCTTGAGTGTATGCTATATTTTATGAAAATACCTTGAGGACCTTTGAACATACAGAGGTAAAAGTAAAAAAATAAAATTGCCACTAGGTGGCACACCAGTAGTCAGATCCATCTGACAGTCATCGTACTCTGTTATTCGCATCATATAAATACACTTATTAAATTTAGTAAAGATCCTGCGAACGGTTTAGGGGATACAGCCATAGGCGCAAAAAAACAAAACTGCCACTAGGAGGCGCCACAGTTGTCGAAGTCATCGGAAAATCATCGTCAGCCATCCACTTCATAGTAAGAACATATATGCCAATTTTCACAATCATCCTTTGAGCAGTTTGGTTGATAGAGGGGTGGACGCCAAAAATAGACTCAAAAACATTAACAATGGCCACTAGGTGGCGCAAACTACGTCAAATCCACCTGAAAAAAGGAGGATAAAGTCAACTTACTAATAGGTGCCTATATGCCAAATTTTATGAAAATCCTTTCAGGACTTGTGAAGGTACAGAGGTAAACGTAAAAAACTAAAATTGCCACTAATGAGCACACCGGGAGTCGGATCCGTCAGAAAGTTGGGTCATGACTTCCCATTTATGGAAGGAACACATGTGCAAAAATTCATGAACATACGTCAAGGCATTTTGGAGATAGAGCAGCGGATGCCAGACAGACGAACGAACGCACGGAGATGACGGCATAATGCGTCCAACTATAAAATGTGGGTGCATAAAAATGCCCAGTAGGTGGCGTGCACTATGCCACATCCATCTGAAAATGGAAAGATGTCGTCGCCTCTTTAATAAAAATTTCGTAAAAATCTGTCCAGGAATTCCAAAAATAGAGGAAAACAGAAAAGAGAAAATTCCCGCAGGGGGGAGCACAGCACTGATTGGATCCGTACAAAACTCGTTGTCACCTTTATACAAATACACTTGCTAAATTTAAGAAAGATCCTACAGAGAGTTTAGGAAATACAGCCACGACCTGAAAACAAAACTGTTTTAGGAGGAGTCACTGTAGTCAGAGCCATCCGAAAATCCCTGTCAGCTTTCCTCTTCCCAGTAGGAACATATATCAATTTTCATAATCAACCTTTCAGTGGTCTGGCCTGTAGAGGGGCAGACAGAAAAACTTGACAACAGTAAAAATGGCAACTAGAAGGTGCAAAATACGTCAAATCCATTCGAAAACATGAAGGTGTTATCATCTTCCTAATGGATACATATTTGCCATATTTCATGAAAAATCTGTTAAGGAACACCAAAGATACAGAGGCAAACCTAAAACACTAAAATTGCAACAAAGGAGCACACCAGAAGTCAAATCCATCTGAAAAATCGCTCATGCTGTCCCATCCACTAAAGGTATATACCTGCAAAACGTCATGAAAATACATCAAAGGGTTTTGGAAAAACAGCAGTGGCTGCCAGATGTCGGACACTTGATGCCGTACGGACAGATGGATGGACAGAGATGATGGCATCATACACCCACCTATTTATATGTGGGTGCATAAAAAGCAAAGGACAAAACCCAGGATGCTAATACAGATATTTTCCCAAACTTAGCATCTTAGACAAAATTCTTTGCTCAACATGTGTGTTAGGATACAGTCTTCAATTTGTGCAGCGATTTCTTCAGGGTCGTGGCAGCCATCTGGCATTTCACCATCTGTAAACACAGGCAAAATGAAATGTTAAAGGAAGCCATGAGAGAAAGCACAAAGTCATGCAAAGTTTACAGTGCACACTAAACACAACGAAGTCTAAAGAAAAAATCGTTGGTTGCATTTCGTTTTTAAACGGAAGATTTTGATCAAGGTACAGTAAACAAATAATATGAAAGACATCTGTAACTATTTTGCTAAACAATTGGCCTGGTTATTAGTTATTCAAATTTCCAACCACAGTTTTGACAGATAAGCAATATCTGTTACCCCTTTAAAATGTAACCCTGTCTTAGGCTACACATCCACACGCAGATCCACCGTTCAAAAGAACCATTTTTATGTTCGTGTTTTGGGGTACAACGTTTTTTTGGTTCATTAATGCGAGGAGTTGGCCAATCTAATTATAATACATAATAAAACGCACACTTCACCAGAATCACCTCAGCATGTGAAACGTCTTCAGAATAGATATTAAAATAAAATTATTTCCCCAGAAAGACGCCTGGGCATCAATGCATGTATATATGGGATAAACCGTTTTTGCAGTTTCATACCTCCTTTCAATGCGTTCGTGAGCATCTCCCGACATTTTAAACGCACAGGCTCAGTTGTGTTGGCGACAGAAGGGAATTGACTTTGACGTATATTGTCTACAGTGGGTGTTGACCGCTCGCTGCCGTTCTGCGAACTGTCCGGACTGTCCTTAGATTTTTCCCCGCTCGCTGAGTCTATGGTGCTGTTGTTTGTTGTCTTGTTGCCACTGGAATTATCTAAATCATAAAATGGTATTGTAACAAAAACTTGTATTTCTTCATAAATTGCACTTATTAGAACCCTTCCAAATCCACACCAATCCGGAACATACCGCAAAACTATGTAAATAACATACTTTTAAAAGTTTAAGGGATTTAACTTTGCATTTACTGTAAATAAGCCATCAAAATCACTTCAAACTCCATTTCCTTCCATTTGGCTTTAAGAAAAACCTAAGTCAAAACGTCCAGTTCATTTATGAATAAAAAATTGCTTTAGAAAACTTATTTTGCTGTCAACTAACTTTTACTACAAAATCCAAAGATTTTCAATTAAACAGCAATCTTTCAATTCTAAGTGAATGTTGACACCAGTTTGGTAGGTATCATTTGAGCAATTTCTGATCAGACTAAAAAGACTTAGTTGGTTCCAAATACGGTCTGTTTAGCTTTTTTGAAAACCTGCACACACAGCTGTGGTACCTATATTATTGGATGCCCACTTTTGCAAAAAAAATTCATCCGAGACGAGCAACAATGATGCAGGACTTGCTTTCAATTCCATCGCTTGACAAATCAAGGCGTTTCAAACTTTGCTGATATGCACAAGATCCTGACTGAATTTGATGAGGACATTTTTGTTTTTAGTCGGTGAGCAAAGGCAAAATACGAGGGGCAGGGTAAAGACCAGAACCAACTACGCTTTTCTTGGCCTAGTATGCAAGAGGCTAGCTCAACTTCCTCAAAATGGCAGACAGTTTGACATTGCCGTCTTTTTCTAGACAGCAAGCTTTAAAAATGGCTTGCAACAGAAGTTGATGAAACTTTTGGACACAGCTGTCATACCTGGCAGCAACTTTTTCCATGATTTAATTAATGACTTGGCCAGCGTAGTGGCCTCATCACTGTTACTGGCTTTCCTAAAGTTGTTCACGGTCATACCAATCTTTGTTTTCTGGAATCAACAACATGTGAGAGTAGGTACCAATACATACAACACTGGCAAGTCAAAAAATAGCAATACACATTAGTGGGTCCAGAAAAACAATAACTTTAAATGGTTTCACATGAAAAGTATCACTATTAAAGAGAATTAATCATCGCTCTTTTAGTGAAAGACAATAATCATTTTTTCCCTCTAGCAAACTCATGAGTCATTAAACTTCTCAAGATTTAACTTGTTCTGTTGAGAATGATGTTCATGTGCCACCTCCTAGCTATCTTGTGTATGTTCATGGCTTCACATTAGTCTTGCACAACTCAGCTGCTCTCGCACCGGCACTGTTGTCATTTCCGTTTCTTATCTGCTTTGTGGCATATCACGCCAATAGTTACTTACGAACAACCTGATATTTAAGTTTTTGTAAAATTAAGTTATTATTTATAAACATCACTATAGAATTTTGTTCAATAGGTTTCTTACGAAATATCATTTTTGTTGTATTCTTCATCTACTGTCCCTCTCGGTTTTCTAGTTTTTCAAATAGATGGCACTACTTACATCAGAATTTTGCTTCACATTAAGCGTTTTTGCTTGCCAGTTGATTGATAAATTTATTTCCATGTGCTATAAGTCTTATGAGAGACATCAGGTTTTGGCTTATTTTGCTCTTAGCTTTGGAACCTAATGAGTCTTGTTTCATATTTTTCATCTTCTTACCAAAATACACAAGTAACTTTTCCTTAAGGCAATACAGTTCCACTAAACAGCCTTAACTGATAGTATCTCCATTAGGCAACACTTGCCGCCCAACGTACATCAATTATCTGTGAATTCATTAAATTGAATATCAACATGAAAAGATTTTATTATAAAGTATCTTTAGTTACTCAATGCAACATATTTCTAACAATACCTGTAATACATCCAACGTCATTTTCAAGTCTTGTAGAGCTTTTAAAAGCTCTAGGCCAGTGGAATGATCCTGAAATAAAATATGGTCAACTATTCATAATGTAAAGCAAGAAACAGTAATATATAACCAGGTGGTCATCTATACTACTTTATATATCTATCTATTCGGAAGTCTGTGTCATACCCTTGATAAAGGGCGTATCCCTTTAGTATTTGGGAAATAGTTTAATGTATTTTAGTTTTGACACTCGTCGTTTTACTTTACACTATGTTCAGGTCACTCGCTTATACAGAGAGAGATATGGGTATTCCTAGAAGTGAGATGATATGAGGCATATGCTGTCTGGGTGAAATTGAAGATGAGCCTCATTTCATGTGTCGATGCCCTGTTCTTGAAGACCTTAGAAGAAATCTTCTAGCAGAGCTTGTGAATGTTAACTATTCTCTTGTTAGGTTATTCCTACAGAAAACCATGACAGTATCCAGCGCCTTACATTGTATATTCAGAAGACTACGTATGGCTTTAAGAGAAGATCTGCTCTCCGTTTAAATACTGTGAATATATATGTGAATTTATGTAGTTATCTATGAGTAGGGAAAGCCTACAATGTACAATAAATGAGAAATAATTATAAGGGCTGTTCCAGTAAAATCTGTATGGGAGGGGGGGAAGGCACCTTTTTTCGCACCCACCACCCATATTTTTCATTTATTTCTTCAGCCAACCACCCGTAATTTTTTATAAGTTTGAAATGCAACCACCCATAATTTTTTTTTTGTTCTTGTGGTTGAGTGCACAGGCGCTTGAGTTTATCTGTTCCTCCATCACCACTAATGTCATTCATTACTAAGAAAACATATGTTTCTTATATATGGTTATTAGCCATCGAGAAATTCGAGCGCCTGTGGTTGACTGGTGTTATTGGCATGCTAATGGGGAGATCAGAGGGAGTGAAAAAGTCGGAGCTTTTTGCAAGTTGCATTTTTGTTTTCGTTTTTGATTCTGTGCGGATTTTTTATAAAATTTACTAAAATTACCCACCATCAAACATTTATGGCCCAATGAAACAACAACGACCTGTAAATTTTTTTTTTTTAAGTACGACCACCAGCCATTTTGAATTTAAATCAAACGCAACCACCCATAAATTTTTATTTCAGTTGCCTTCCCCCCTCCCACACAGATTTTGTTGGAACAGCCCTTACACTATGTTCAGGTCATTCGCTTATATAGAGAGACATATGGGTATTCCTAGAAGTGAGAGGATATGGGGCATATGCTGTCTGGGTGAAACTGAAGATGAGCCTCATTTCATGTGTCGATGCCCTGTTCTTGAAGACCTTAGAAGAAATCTTCTACCAGACAGAAAAACCATGACAGTATCCAGCGCCTTACATTGTATATTCAGAAGGCTATGGCTTTAAGAGAAGATCTGCTCTGCATTTGAATACTCTGAATATATATTTGAATTTATGTAGTTATCTATGAGTAGGGAAAGCATACAATGTACAATAAATGAGAAGTAATTATAATATAATACTACCTATATAAGTCTATGATTTAGAGAACCAGGCAATCACCGAATAACAAGCCTTTTGTTCAGTGGATGAAACTGGTTATCTACAACAGGGAACGTCATATCCAACTAGTTTCATCAGGATGGCCTTTTTGGAAATAAGTACTATAATTCCTGTGTGTTACTTCTACAGGACCTTCGGTTGAGATATTGCAGTTTGTGACAGCTTCAAGGGAAAGGTTTTCCACGCCTCCAACAGTCTCACTGTTCATTTGAGTTTGATTTTTGCAACTTCAGCTTAATATTGTAGCAGTATGTGACACTTACATTAAATATCGGTAATTTGGGCAAGGATGCTTATCACTTAGCTAAGTGAAACTTTTAGTGTCGTTCTTCAACAGGCAAGTTAACCAAAGAGTGAGATGGATCAGCCAGTTTAAACACCTTGGAAACTCAAGAGAAAGAGCTGGGAAATTCATATATCACATTTTTTATTACTGAACTCTGTATATACATGGTATAGGCCTGTTGTAGCCCAAACTGGTGCCTGGGCCAAACTCATTTGGTGAACTTCAATTTGCAGGGCTAGGAATGATCAATGATAAAACAGAGGAAAACTTTCCAGAAGATGTATTGTTCCATAAAAAAGGCGTCTTGTGTTATAGAAATATTTTCGGTGAAATAAACGTTTTTGCATGAATAAAGTCAAAATAATGATTAAAAGAGAAAAAAAATAAAATGAAAGCGTTCCGAGGAGCGACAGAAGAGACGATGATTGAGAAGTTGACGAAGATGGCGAATATGAAAACGATGGTGGCGATGATGAACAATTCAAGTAATGATAACATTCAAAAGACGAACGTAGAGGCCAGACATCAGTAAGTATAGGCTACAGTCTTTAGCGACACTTGGCGAAATTAACTGAAAAGACGACGACGGAGATGATGATGAAGATGACGAATATGATGACGATGGTGATGATGCTGCATAACATCATAACATTCACATGAAGCACTTAGATGTCATAAATCAATAAGAAATAGGCTAGTCTTGTTCAATAGAAGCTAAACCAACATTAATGCAACAAGAGAGCTCAACAAAGGAACAACACTAAACACAAAACTCAATAAATTTACACAAAGCAGACGTTCAACAAACCATGAGGAATTGTTCTTTCTCCAAATACCATTTACAGCGTCCTGCTTAGCCGAGTTCACAAGAAATTTGCGGTCAAAGCACAAAAATCTTCCGAAAAAGCCCGTCCGGAGCAAATCCTTGATCCTGTGAAGGTCAAGGACGATATGGAATTATTCGATGAGTTACGGATGAACGGCAGTTGACAATTTGTCACAGAAAGTTATGAAGTCATGACAAATCTGCAATAGCCGTTCATCCGTAACTCATCGGATAATTCCGTATCGTCCTTGACCATCGCGGGACCAAGGAGTTGCTACAGACGGGCTTCTTGGGAAGATTTTTGTGCTTTGACCGCGAATTTCTTGCGAACTCGGAGAAGCTGGACACCGTAAATCGTAAATGGCATTGGGCATTGGGAGAAAGAACAATTCCTCATGGTTTGTTGAACGTCTGTTTGGTGTAATTTTGTTGTTTATTGTTTGATATGGACGGCGGAATCGAAGAACCCTTGGAATTTCTAGTCCCGAGTGTCACACCTTGTAGTATTATATGTAGTGTGTTGGGGACGATCAGCTGAGGACGCCTGTAAATACTACAAGGCTAAAGACTCGGTTGTGTTCAAAACAGAATTAACTCCCCTGAAAACCTTGTGTTGCGGATGACAAGAAAGCGCTGATCGTAACAGCGCACACATACTTACAGCATCTTTGTCGATCATTTTTTCAAGTTTCTTTCTTAACTTCAGCACTTCCTCTTCTTTTGCCATCTTTATTTTTTGTGAAAATTCAACAAATAAAGGGACACAGTCATTTATTTTGGGAGCTGGGAACGCGACAACTTCCCAGAACGAATATGGCGGGTGAACAATTGCATTCTGTGAAAATATCAATCATTACTCTTTTTAAATACCGCTATTTTAATACATGAATTGACCATTATTGAGGTTATATTTTTGTTTAAATCAAAATTTAAATGTCGACGAACAAATTAAACTGCTTTGTGTTTCTTTACGTTGATGCTTGCTTGAACTTAGAATTGCGCTTACTCTCATGATCGTGTATGCGTGAACTTGGAATACGATAGGAAACTTCGCAATTTCACTCAAATAGTCATGTTTACGTTAAAAATTAGCACTGAAAAAGCAAACCACGTTCTTTTTTTAAATAATGTACATTTTACTTAACCTTTATGGTGTTTTCCAACTATGAGCCAAACAATAATTGATTAACCATTCACGTTTTCCTCCGATTCTGTGACACCATAGATTAATGGTGACGCAAGGTCTGGTAGGCCTTAAGAAGAAAATGGACGATCTTGCTGACATTTTTTTTAAAAAATTCTTCACAACGAACAAAATATTGCCTTGATTACTCTACTGAATGCCTAAATCCAAATTCACGCGTATGCCATCTTCAGATTTAGCAGCATTCCAAGTTCACGCACAACATTACAACTCTGTTGGCGTTTACTGGAACTAGAAAATGATCAACATTCTGTCGGTGTAGGTGAAATGTTCAGAGGGAAATCTAAAGCGAAAACCTCTTCAAATTTGGGGAGTAGGGAGTCGTTAGACAGTAAAACAAGTTCTGGAAAGGTAATTGTAAAATATCATTGTGTCTCCATTGAGAAAAATGGTCCTGGGTTTTACTAACCACGCAGTCGAGGTGAATATTTCCGACAGTGTGAATGTGTGTGTGCGCGCGTGCGCGTGCGTGTGTGTAAAGTTGTGCGGTGTGTGCACACTGCACAGGCACCTTTAATCAACCCCTCAACGATATACTGTTATAATAGTATATCGTCGAGGGCCTGATAGGTACCTGTACTTGTGTGTGTAGGACAGCTGTATATATCGTCCGGTTACCTATTTTCGTCAGGCTCCAAAGTTCGTCCGCCATCTTGTTTCGCGTGCAGCGCAACCACGCGGGACTTAGCGTTCCAATTTGGAGTGCTCGTGTGCACGTTAGGTACTAACTTATCGGAAGAGACACGTATCAAAGTAATGAGACAAAAATCGGTGAGTTTACCGATTGTTTTTTAAAACCACTTAAAAATCAGTAGATTTTACTAATACACTTTTTTGTGCGTTTTCAGAAGATGTTTTCGAATTTAAATTTTCTTCCGACGGGACACAAAACATGATCCAGGGTTTGTTTAT
>NMRA01000289.1:403086-439170 GCA_002633005.1 Phoronis australis | reverse complement strand
TGTGGTGCTTTAAGCAACTGGTGTATAGGATGTGCTTGTATTATGAAGATTACTCACATTTTGCCCCTAGCCTATTGAGGAGACAATGACCATGCCTTTCCATTTTGCAAAGTATGCCCTCTACTGGCCACTTTATGGTACCAATAAACAACCCTAGAAGGATACCGTATGCGGTGCAACTGTGGGCGCATTTCAACGCTCCGCGTTGCTCTTGTTTATTTTGTTTATATATTTTTAGTCAAACGGAAATTTAGGACTAGCATGCGTGCTTAGTGTCGACCAATTTCCCCTCTCGGGATCCAATATCCCATGCAAGTTCACTTCCTACCTAAGACAAAAGCAGCCGATGATCACACGTTATCTATGCATGAGTCATAAACGGGCCTTTCTGCTTTTTGCCAAACGATTCCAACTCCCATCTGTTTCTTTCCTGCAGTTATTTGACCACATGCTCAGATGTGTGCATGGAGACTCCATGGTGAGTTGGGATTTTTACAACCTCAGCAAACAAAATCTGAGGTGGCATTGCTAATTGTGCAGGTCACGAAGCCGAGCCCTGCAATTGCTATTCCCATTGGAAAATTGGTTTCTGAGCCATTGGTTGTGAATTGCAAATGGCACAAGTTAAATATAGCAGTCCCAGACATTGATTGCCAGGCAAACACCAAATAGCTGCCCCATCATTCAGTGGATAAAATGGGTTCTCCAAATCAGGACTGCTACTTTCCAGAACTAATTTGTGAATTATGTTATGTAGCGACTGGTGGGGATTGAAGAAAATCTCATTCTGCCTGCATTCCTACTACATTGGAGAGTCCCCTATTCAAATAATCTCTCAAGTTATTTTGGGTATTTAGATCATAATATAAGAATTGTAATCCGGCTATTACATGTATGTGCACAAGCCACATTAGCTTGTTAGGAGTTCAGGGAATGTCGTTCCCCAATGCCCAAACACAAGAAGCTGCTCATGAATGTAAACAGGTCAGTGGTTATGGCTACTAGTATTAAAATCCTAACCTCTTAGAATTATTCAGTTACCAGTTGGAATGGGGTTGTATCACCTCATGAAGTTGTATTACCGCATTGGATATTCGAAACTGTATTTGAAGGGTGATGTTTGGGAGATTTTCCCCTCACCTGAAAAAATACCCTGTCAAAAGACACAGTCACCTGCTCTGGTAATGTATAGATCTGTTCTTTATTCATGGGAAACACTTATTTTCCATTTGCAGTCTCCTTATTCAAGCAGTGACAACTTGAAGGAACCAAGTATACTTAACAGGAATGTCACATTCTCTGTGTCTTTGATTGGTGTTTTGGAAAGTGTCAACCTAACCCCAGCAACTTCAGAGGAAACTGATACTGTATTGGTGGAGAGAATAGAAAATGCACAGGTG
Organism: Phoronis australis; assembly: GCA_002633005.1. Taxonomy (NCBI): domain Eukaryota; kingdom Metazoa; phylum Phoronida; family Phoronidae; genus Phoronis; species Phoronis australis. The sequence goes on along the minus strand of NMRA01000289.1, from coordinate 437,770 downwards.
CTGTAGTCTTGACCAGCAACAATTGCTTAGGCCTCAACAAATCTGATGAAGATTTTGCTTAATGTTTGCTTTACTTAATCGGTAAATAGCTTACCATATTAACGATCACTCAAATAGAGACATCGTAATGTCTCCTAAAAAGATCTCTATTGATAACCATGGCACCATAGGACTGTAAGTCTCAAATACCTGTAGACATCGATTACATCTATTGACATTCAAGTTCCAGAAAAATTCTCAAAAGAGTTCAAATGTGTGAATCTGATGCCAAGCAAAAGAAATGAAAAATGGGTCACCACGCTGCCATCTTGTGTCCAGTTACTACCTAAAACAACCAGGCATCGATTATGAGGAATCATGTATTGTGTAAATTTCATTTCATTGAGACCAGCATTTCAGCCAGTATTGTGGGAACAGTAAAGTAAACATGAACTTCGCCTCCACAAAATAAAATTAAATCTAGAATCGATTGCATTCGCATGCCGAGTACAATTAATGGTAACTTGGCAAACTTTAACATTGTGCAAATTTTACGATTTCAGATTAATGGAAAGCTGCCAGTGAATGCTCAAGAAGATGTTAATTTTGTCATTTCCAAACATGGAATACGACTAACAGCCCCACCTACATCAAATGGAACCGAGGTATATGCGGGCTAAATTTGTTCGGATGCATTTTAAATGAGTATGAGAGTTTGTTGGTTATTTTGCAAAATATAAGGTTTCTCCTTTAATATCCAAATTTGGCTCAGATTAAATTCATGAGGGTCAGCCANGGAAATGAAGTGTAATATTTATACTTGGGCCGAAGTTCTTCGAAAACACTGCCAACTGAAATGGACATAGATATCTAAGCTTGGCCAGCTAAAGGCTGAAAGTAGTGCTTTCCCTTGTGGTGTAGCTTGGTCTTTAGTAACAGGCAGAGGAATGCCTATTGTTACCCAAGCCTACACTTTAAACATCTCCACAATAGCCCTTTATTATGAAAGTCAATGCAGGCACAATAGGGTAAGGTATACAAAATCAGATAAGAGATAATGATCCCCTATAGCAGAGCTGAACAGGCTGACCGATATGTGAAAGTTTCAGATACTGTGCTTTATGCACTGCTCTACAAAAGCATATGAGGAATTGTTTCTTAATATGTTCCACTTTTGCCTGATAGGTTTTCCAAAAATGGGACACTATATTAGCGATGCTGTTGTCGTTCAGCTTAAATATGAATGGAACGGCTTGTCATAAGTCAAAGGTGCTTGGCAAAGCTGATTTTGATCATTTTGAATTTGCAATTTTAACAAACCATGAGCCATGATTTTTAATGGAAGCATAGATTATAGACAACAGATTCGCAACTCCGACATTTACTTACGTGCTAGCCAAGAGGCATCGCCACTCTCCTAAATTATCTGGTGCAGTTTCTGGTTAGTGTATTTTATTCTCGCATCTACTTTAGTGTCCAGCACAACGAAAAAAAAATAATTTCAGCATTGAAACGCTGTTCAAAGTTTTCCAATAGTAGAAATGTTGGTATCGTGAGTACTTTTGGCAATGCTACTTTGTATGCTATGGAAGCTAACGCCTTTGCATTTCGCCTGTGTGGCCGAACACCCGGCCACACAGCAACCAGCCATGATTAGCAGACGACGTACTTGCCGGAAATAACACCAGATAATTTGGCCAGGTGACGCTAGTGAATTATGACATTACGGCTTGTGCGAAACCTCACAGATTTCGTCCATTGAAAATATATGGAGTTGGTGGTCTGTGTACTATAGTCTATGATGGAAGCAGCAAAAGTTTCAGAAAAAGGAATTTTCTATTGTCAGTAAGTGTAACCATTTTTGTGTTTGTGTGCTTAGCCAATAGCAAACTGCATTGTGCTCTTAAGACTTATGAGAGCGAGTAAGCGACTTCCACTTTATTGCGATTCTGATTCGGTGGACACAATGTCAATTACTACATAATGGTTCATTACTTAAAAAGAGGAGTAAATCTCACTGTCTGCCCTTCCTATTGTTTGATTGGGTTAAATTCACTAATTTATTTTAGCATTTTGATATCGGCTGTGTGGTTTCTTCTGCGCCTTGGGAATTGCATGCAACATGATATCCTTCATCCGTGTATATTTCAAGAGGTTTGCCTTTTTCTCTAAGCTATTTAATTGTACATCCACCATACAGCAGTGGAAATTTGCTGGAATTATGATACCAGGAGAGGTTCTAAAACTCCATTTGGTAACAGTAGGTTGAAACCTCTGGTGCATGTTAAGTGGGATCTCTAGGTGGCGCTGAATGCCTGTTCACTAAAGACCTGACTGCTGTCTGGCATGATAGTGAGTTTCAATATGGTGCAGCTATTTCAAAAATCAGCATTTGATGGCATAGAGTACTAAGAGACTTGTAATGGTTCTAATCGTTTCAGGAAGTCAAATGGCGCTTCCCATTACATTCTATTGGCCAGCTATTAACATACGAGAGTCCAACAGGCAAATATAATTTGGTGCTAACCATAGGCCAGGTTGGAAAATTTGTATTCAACTGCTATGTCTTCCAGTGTCAAAGTCTGGTGAGTAGAATAGTTTGTTGGCATTCTAGTTTGTTTGCACTGAGTTACTTGCTAACTGAATGACCTAGCCTTCTGCTCACCTAGAATAATATAAGAGTGGCGTCCATCCCTGCTGTTTTGTGCCCTTGTTTGTGAAGGTCAAACCACTTAGTGAGTGATTTTCTCGTCTGACCACCAGAACTGTGTTTTTCTACCTGTTTACAGTTGGCCAAAATACTAAAACAGAATGAGGTACCAGAGTAACCTCCCATTTACAATGCCAGATTATCGCAGCGTGTGAATGCAATTCAATCAGGCACCTTTATTGCCAAGCCACTGAGAAGTGTGTTATTTGGATTTATTAAAGAGATTGTCAGAGGATTTTCTCGTCTGACCACCAGAACTGTGTTTTTCTACCTGCTTACAGCAGGTCAAAATATTGAAACAGAATGAGGTACCAGAGTGACCTCCCATTTACAATGCCAGGTTATCGCAACGTGTGAATGCAATTCAAATCAGACACCTTTATTGCCAAGCCACTGAGAAGTGTATTATTTGGATCAATAAAAAATGTCAGAATATAGACTGATAATGTTTTAAGTTGTATTATTTTGTTTTGTTATTCTGTTTGATTGGCATGACCCCTGAGTTAAGTACAATGATGATGTAATTTGTTTACTACAGTATAGTGTGGAACTTTCTAGAAGACTCTAGCATGACAGTGATTAATGCAGTCTGGAATATTCTAGAGACTAGTATATGGTTTTAGAATGATTGGGTAGATTCAGGAAAGTTCTAGAATGTGCTCGAATTGATGAAAAGTTCCAGAACAATGCATTAGGCTATAAATTTACAAGCACTGGTTTGTGTTAGTCAGATCAAGTCAGTGAGATCAAGTCAGTGAGATCAAGCCAGTTCAAGATAAGATCAAGTCAGTGAGATCAAGTCAGTGAGATCAAGTCAGTGAGATCAAGTCAGTGAGATCAAGTCAGTGAGATCAAGTCAGTGAGATTAAGCCATTTCAAGAGAAGACCAAGTAAATTCAAGAACGTTAATCAGGAGAACTACAGTTGAGTTGCAGTGAAGAGAATCGGCAGTTACAGCGATAGGCAATAGAGAGCCAGCTATAAAGACAGCAGGTTATTGAATCAACGAGTGTAACAGTTGCTGAACGTGTCTCAGAAGTTCATCACAAGTCAAGGCTTCGCAGCATTGGCTGGAGCATAAACAGACATTATGTCGGACGTTTTGTTTGAGTAGGCTTGTGAACGTACGGTCGGGATTAATAAAGGATTAACTCGAACCAGTCTTCAGTCAATCGTCGCACCGAAAGCTATTAGCACCGGTCTGTAACAACCTGCGCCCACCCACACACGGGGAAAACGTGACAATTGGCGATCACGCCAGGAGCTTATTGATGGTAACAAGGTGCGATAAAGTGGACTGTTGGAATTAGCAACTCACTATGGACACAAGATCTCCACGAGGGGACTTGATGGCCCTCAGACAAGAAATGGGTCTGCAGGGGAAGCAACTCCAAAAGTCAGCAGCGGTCAGCCACCGAGGTTCTCAGAGTAAGGATTCGGTGAAGCATGCTAACCCTGAACGCGCCTTCAAAGGAAAGTTGCGTCTGAAGGAGGGGTATGTTGGCATGAAGAAGGTCTCAGTGTTGAGAGACACAGGCTGCACGACATTTGTGGTTCGATCCAGTCTAGTCGAACCAGGAGATATGACCTGCCGGAAGTGGTCATGCAAGTTGGCGGACTCTACGAAGAGATGGCTGCTTGTTGCAAAGATCAATGTCAAGACACTGTACTACATAGGAGAAGTGTTTGCGATGTGTATGGAGCCTCCAGTGGCCGATTTGATTATCGAGGACGTACCTGGCGCCTTGGACCCAGAGGATGTTGAGCGACAGCAGAGAGCAACAACTGCCAATGAGGACAATACAGGCAATAGCCTTGTGGAGGGTCCGAAAGATGACTCTCAAAAGGGTACGACTTCCCAAAAGAAGAACCCAGTGACCTCAACTCTAGAGGGAGAAGAGGTGGCCGACAAGTCGGTATGAACAAATCCTGATGAATCCAGCAGGGAAACGGTAGCAGTGACTACCAGGGCTCAGGCAGAGACTGCAAGTCACGGAGCACTTTAGCGGTTGATACAGCAGTAGATTAATATATATATATATATACATATATGCCAGATGATTTTGTGTTAGAAAATTATGGAGTAATTTTCTCTTTGGCAGGGGTGTGTTGTCAGAATATAGTCTGACAGTATTTTTAGTTGTATTGTAAGTGTTTTGTTTTGTTATTCTGTTTGATTGGCATGACCCCTGAGTTAAGTACAGTGATGATGTAATTTGTTTACTGCAGTATAGTGTGGAAATTTCTAGAAGACTAGCATGACAGTAATTAATGCAGTCTGGAATATTCTAGAGACTAGTACATGTTTGTAGAATGGTTGGGTAGATTCAGGAAAGTTCTAGAATGTGCTTGAATTGATGTAAAGTTCCAGAACAATGCATTAGGCTATAAATACACAAGCACGGGTTTGTGTTAGTCAGATCACGTCAGTTATTCGGTGAGTTTGAGAAAGTTAATCAGGAGATTACAGTTGAGTTGCAGTGAAGAGAATCAGCAGTTACTGCGATAGTCAACAGAGAGCCAACTATAGAGACAGCAGGTTATTGAATCCTCGAGTGTAACAGTTGCTGAATGTGTCTCTGAAGTTCATCACAAGTCAAGGCTTCGCAGCATTGGCTGGAGCATAAACAGACATTACGCCAGACGTTTTGTTTGAGTAGGCTTGTGAACGTACGGTCGGGATTAATAAAGGATTAACTCGAACCAGTCTTCAGTCAATCCTCGCACTGAAAGCTATTAGCACCGGTCTGTAACAACCAGGCCTTTATGCAGCGTACGTCCCGGAGACATTTGGACGCCCTAGCACTAATCTGGACGCCCTAGAACTAATCTGGACGCCCAATGTATCATTTGGACGCCCACTGTCAATAGGGACCTTTCAAGTTTGGACTCACACATTGTAATGAATACTAGAAAGCCTCTGAAGATTCACAGTGGGGGCTCTTTTTTCAAATTGGGAAGAAAATATACAATGTATATACAAAGTATATATGCATTGTTGCTATTTTGACACTTGATTGACGGCATTGTAAAAGTCTAAGTCTACTAAGTTTTTTTTTAGTAAAAATGCTCACCATAGAAGGCTGTTTTATAAACTTAGATGTAAAAACCTTGATCTATGCATTTTTTGTAAAAAAATCTGTGTGTTTGGGGGTATTGCTGGGGGTGTGGGGTTACGCGTCGGAATCATGGACGCCCTGGAATATTGGGAACCCCATTTTGGACACCCTATTTTCAAAATCCTGGATAAAGGCCTGGTAACAACCTGCGAAAAACGTGACAAAAAGATTGTCAGAGGATGTTAGTTATGAGAAACGAGTAACATTGTTATTTCTGTTTGAATTTGGAAAAAAAGTTCATTTTTTATTTTCATAAATTATAATTTTTCCTACTTTATGATCACCTTTTGTATATTACAGGACCAGTCACAAGCGGCTTGTAACAGTTTGAAAGCAATATTCAGCTTTCTAGCACAGAAAAGCTGACAAGAGTACCAAGTGATGAACAGCGTATAGCCACTGCCCTTCATGATGCCTATTCAGATAGGCTTTGATCACAAACTACATCAGCACTTTTGTGCTGTCTTTAGTTTTGAATCCCATTCAATGACTTTCCTGTGTTTACATGATGAATTTTGATATGGAACAACTTAACACTGTGAGAATTGATCAGTGTCACCTCCTGTGTTCCTGTCTACAGGTAAATTATGTGGGGTACCTTATCATAGTCACAGAACACTCCATATGCTTTCTGCTCTCAATCTGTTCAAATGTCAGAAAGAGGGAGCTTTATTTATTAGCGGCACCTAGTGAGATGATCCCCTTTGGGCTGGCACCACTTGGCAATTAGACTTATGGTTACCAGTGAACAAAGTTATCAGGGCCTAGGTGCTGTCGTGTACGGTCCAAGCTTGTTGCAACACACCCTGTTTAGTTTAATGATTTAATGTACAAATTCCGAAGTCTTGATTTTTCCCGATGTTCCCTGGTTGCAACAAACAATTGTTATAGGTTCTGGAGGTTCGTTGGTGTTTGTTACAATGAGGTTTGACAGTTAATGCAGTGTTAATGTAAAGGTAATACATGTCAGACAGTACAAAATACACACTTCAGGTTGTAAGCCCGAAACATGTATTGATTTGACTGTCATGCTATGGTTTAGGTTTGTTCCAAGCACTCATTGCAGTTTAATGGAAAGTGGATACAAAGGTATAGCAATGCCTTAATATGTCCTTAATTATTATTAAAAATGTATTCATTATCATTATAATTAGTATCTGATACCTGTCCTTTAAGCAACTTCACCAGTGTGAATGTGGCTCATGTACGAGACTTATTTTTTGTATTGCATTTTCTCTTGTCAAACCACTACACTCTAGAATCAGAATTTCACATTTCTGTGATTGGTTTTCATATAACTTTGTATTTTAATGATGATTATTTAATATAAATTTGTAATTCTGATGTAATCCATGATTATTTAACGTTAATAAGATAGAAATAACTAAATGAATGTTTGTGGTTTGCAAATATGCATTCATTATAGGACAAGTGCATACTGCAGGTCGGTTGTTAAATGAGCAACAATTTAACAATCAGTTTAAATTCATATAATGGTGCTGTTATAAATCAGCATGTTGATATCGTATAAGTAATAATTATTAGAAAGTCCTGGGTTTGAACCCCGGTTGGGACAGAGATCTTTTCACACTTAAGTATAGGTCACATGATGGTCACATGATGTGACAAACATGGCGTGTATGAAGACTAACAATTCTTGCTTAATAAGTAACTTTGTGTCTCCAAACCTTTTGCTCAGTGCACACGGCCATAAGGTTTATTTACACAGTTGAAAATGTTCTTTGCTTTTCTGAGTTACAGACAGTGTTGCATGTTCTAGTGCGAGTGCCACGTGTGTCTCAAGCAGGCTCCAGTATATGAAGGTCATACTGTAAAATCTCTCCCAACTTTTAGAACAAAATGTGATAGGCAAGTAAAATTTATTTTCTCATTTTTCTGTAACAGATGTGTAGCACTAAATTTTTTGTTTTTAAGTTCTGTATCATAACTACCATATAAGACAATCTCAACAATATTACACCAGGCCCTGGAAAAATTATGAAATGACAATTTTGGCAATTATTTTGATCCAGAATTAATGAGATCTTACCAATTTTTGAAGTTTTTTATCTTTTTAGAGATTTCTGGTCATGGAGTTTACTACCACAAAGTCTGAATTCTTTGGCGATCTTCCAAAGCAAGAAAAATGTTCTCTACAAACAAGAAGTAGAATAGCAAAAGAAACATCAAAAGACATGACATCAGGCCAATTGTTTATTAAAACCAGGCTTTCACCTGGAATTCACCAAATAATCAGAACTGTGAAGACATTACAACCCACATTTTAATTGCTAACAACGCCCTCTGTTTAACATTAACAAACCTCTATAGCAGCCAACCAATAATACATCCCGATGTCAAAGATGCTATGCACCAACCTATAGTAAATACTTCCACCACATACCAATACAAAACTGGTCTCAACTCATTCCTTTTTCATTTGTGGGCTTGGAAAGAACTGACACTTCTTCATCGCTTGCAGTCATGCTTAAGTATATAAAATGACTTGACAGTGTCGAGCCAACTTTTTAGCCTGCATGGTCTCGACTAGTTCTCCATTAGCCCACAAATCACTTCCAGCCTAAGTTTAGAACAGTTTTGAGATCAATTTTGCAAAGGTAATTGGTCTGAATCATAAGTTAGTTTTCAGTTTGAAAACCTAAAGGCCAATGTAGCACCATCTATGAAAATCCATTGTTTTCATTTTTTTTGCCCGGAAATCTTTATTATTCTATATTGAATGGGAGATATAAAGTTTCTTATCACACGTGATAATACAATGGGACGAAAGCGTTCATAAAAATTCACTCACTGAGAAGATTCATCCCTGCTAACATGGTTAATAACTCTGAAGTTTGTGACTTTGGCTTGACCACTGCATGGTATTAGTTAACATAGTAAGATATAATGTGTCCTTACATGTAATTACCTGACCCCGATAACTGTGCTAACAGACCTTTGTAAACACCATCACTAATCCTCAGATGAAAAATTATAATATCTAACCAAACATTTTATTGCATGACCACTGATACTTCTGTCCTCTGATTGGTTGAAACAAGGAAAGGTAACTTCTGATACAGCGTAATCTTGACCAACCAGGCTGTGAAGTACCACTTCACTCATGCCACTCAGACACCAGATGTAGCCATTCGCAATCTGACCAATTGGAGACCCTGTACAAACCACAAACCATGTCCACATGAAAGCAGATAAGAACAAGCTAATCCAATAAGAGACAAAAATAAGAGAAAAGAAGCAACTGTTACAGTGGTCATGTGGCCAGTTTGTTTGCGCAAAGCGCTGCCTGTTGACGAATCGACTAGCCAATCAGAAACGCCGGTGTAAAAAAATTTACAGAGGGAATTTAAGTGATACCTGCGTGCTGGCGCGGCTACCGCCCCACCTAGCGGCACGCAGGGAACCAGCGAGCTCAGACACCAGATGTAGCCATTCGCAATCTGACCAATTGGAGACCCTGTACAAACCACAAACCATGTCCACATGAAAGCAGATAAGAACAAGCTAATCCAATAAGAGACAAAAATAAGAGAAAAGAAGCAACTGTTACAGTGGTCATGTGATCAAACAAATGTAAACTGATCTTTCAGGTACATAAGGTAAGGTGCTCTCCGTCAGTCTGTACGAGCCGAAATATCCCTTCAGATCAGTCCATATCTGAAAAGTATTAACTACAATAACCCACCTCAGGTGAGGAATGCAATATGGCACCTCAACTTGTTCCTTACTGCAATTAAATCTATTTATGCACTTGGAACAAACTGAAAATTCAATATTATTGCAGCAGACCGACTTCAACAAGATGGCGTTTCAGGGCAGGTCATTTTATACACGGAGCTTGATCTCAATCAATCATCAAATGCCAGTATGTTGCAAGCCTGGAAACCACTTATCTGTGAGGAAATGTTCTGCGTAAATCAGCAGCTCATTTCTTTGAAGGAACATGGATTTACAGCGAACAAAAAACAGTAACAGATGGTAAAACTAGACCATTTGTCACCTTCATATTTCTTTACATGCGTACTTCAGTAATGTATTTGCAACAAACACTACTTTGGCTTAGGGCCATGAGATGAGCCATGCATCTCAAGTGAAATTTACCTCACGTTACTGTAACTCACACACAGCCTGGCAAAAAGTTCACCGACATGTACCCTATAATTCATAGTAAATGACATAAATGTAGTACACAGGGTTACAAGGAGCGAACAAGAAAGTTTTTGTTGTCAGGTGATGCAATAATTAACTTTCAACAAACAATAACCACTCTTACAGTACATTTGTAAAATGAGCAGTCGTTAGTTTCCACAAAGATGAGAAACAGAAATAACATAATTAGCTTATACGCAATATCAGAAAATGGCAAACATTCTCTTTATAAGATTACCAAAATATTTTCAAATACCATGTTTAGTTGTCGTTTTACATGTGTTCATGTAAAGCACATGTTTAAAAACATTTAAAATGGGGAGTTGCCTTTGAAATCCCTTTGAGGAGAGACACTTGGCAAAATTGAATGCAAATTTAGAGGTGAGGTAGACGACAAAAGCAAGAACACCAACAGCCATGACCCGAAACGCCTATAACAGTGCAGTAAATGATTAACTTCTAAAAGTGCATTGAGGATTAACTTGAGACTGGTAAGTAGTATTGAGAAACCACTGCAGATAGCCCTCAAAGAGATCTGTTTATATACCAAATTTCAGAAGGTTCGGTAAACGCATAGCAAGGCTAGAGCTTTACAAACAGTAATTAAAAATCACCATCACAGCACCATCTTGCGTCCAATTTCATCATCCACAAACCACAGTCTTCGAGCTATTGATCATAGAAACACGATTGTATTTAAAATTAATGTCGATCATACAAAAATGTGATCTCTAGCACAAGAAGGGCCACCAAAGTACAGCAAAACATAAATCAATAACACAACAGTCATATGACCAGTAAATCTTGAATGTCTCGAGAACGATAATGCGTAGTGAAAAATGGATTGCACAATGCAGATAGCAGCCGACAAGATCCAACCATTTACCGATTTTTAGAAAGATTTTTTAAGGGACACCGGAGATACGGCATGAATATCCAATCATAACCAGTCACCAGAAATTTTGAATAACTCGAGAATGGTAAGTCGAAGAGAAAAAATGTGCACTTCCTATAGCACCAGAAATGATGTCTCTACAGAAAAAAACAACAGAAACAACGGAGCTATGGCTGTGAAACCAAAAAATGAAAAATGACCGTCACTGTGCCATCTTGCATCTGACTTCAACCAAAAACAATAGGCTACCGCTACTTACGATACAAACGTTTTGTGTAAATTCCACCCTTATCAGATAATTGTGACTTGTAGGATGCAAACAAAAAAACAACAAAAAACAAATTTTATGACAAAGCAAAAAATTTGAAGAAATTTCATTCAACATACACGCTACTTCTCAATCTGAACTATAGAAAAGTACTTTAAAAATACACACCCAAAACTGGTTCTCTTTGCTAGCAAGAATGTATTGGTCCCCATTATATCCATATTCACTATGCACATTAAACTAGCAACTAGAGACTTTGAACAGTGAAATAAAAAAATTCAAAGGTTTATAAAAATATTACATTCACTCCATAATCCAAAAATTCAGAAAAGTGCACATTTTAAACTAATTATTTCACAAATAAAGATGAAATTTGCTTTTTGATGACCTCTATCATGAAATTCCCATGTTCTATCAAAAGAGCCACCTTGTGGAACGTTACCAAATAAACACTGATTGAACGAGTCCCAGAAAACAGAACATGGTTATCATGCAAACTTTTGAGGTGAACACAGCCAACTGAATTGCTTGTAGGCCTACACAACCTAAACGCTTGTTCTGAGAACACAACTGCAGGTTCAAGTATTGAGATTCTAAAATCTAATATCAAATATTATTGAATAGTTTAACTATGCCATCTGACAGAACTGCTTCAGGAAGTCATCTTTGAGATTCAAAGCCTGTTTTGACAGCTTACTTTTAAAAGTACAATGTGCAACGAATTACATGTCCAAAGCCAAGCAGTACCTATTATCCACACTATAATGCGTGCTACTACAAAATAGAGAAAAAACAAACAGAAAACAAAAGAAACATTCTATTGTACAGCAAATGAATACTATGGCATCATCTGTAAATGAGGACCCTAATCCCACGACCAATTATGTAGTACTCCAGCCAACAAGTTCACTACAATTATTAAATGGTTCATTTATGGTAAGTGCCCTACCCCACAGGGCACTATGGGCTCTATAATTAATGTTGATAGGTCGAAATCCAATAAATGAGACTCTAAAAATATCAATGTCCTGGAGAAAATGGACACAAAGGGGTATTTTCTAAAATGATCTGCAATTATGAATTAAAGATGGAATTCAACCTGTTAAGCAGTCATTTCACTCCTACTAAACAGTTCATACAATAATAGCACCTGTTTTCTGTTGCCAAAAGGAACAAAGGGTCAATGCAGCAGTCAAGAAATGCACCAGGAAAATTGTCGATTTTATTGGGGTTCGCAAGCCCTCAAATTCGAAATTGGCACTCTGGGACTTCCATTTAAAATAGATTAGTGATAAGGATTTGTCGGTTAGTACATCGCATAACAGCTGTTGGTTTTGACATTTCGATTAAAAGCTCAAAATACAATTGAAGTGACAACTAGGACAAAATACGTCTTTTAACTATACTAGCCGTAAAACTTGCATGTCAGACGATCATAAGTCGAGTTTTCCCTTAATTTGGAGACTGCAAAACAAAAAGTAATCCATTTTAAAAATCACCTCTGTCAACAAACTCACATACAGTTCAGATCATCGAGGCATGAAATCCAGTCTCCGAACTCAAATGTCACCACGTGTTCTCAAGTACAAACACTAAGAAACCTATCTTGAGTTCAAACTTACTATGTAGAACACAAACTATCTAAACTCAATTACAGATCCAGTTTGAGTTCAAGACTAGATTTGTTCCCAGCATACCAAGTTTCTATGGTCAGAAAAATAGACGGAAGAACTAATATCATTACTACTATTTCCCCACAGGCATTTGAGTTTATCTGTTCCTCATTCACGACTGACGACACTAACTAAGAAATATATGGTTATGAGTCATCGGAAAATTCGAGCGCCTGTGCATTTCCCAAGCACTAATGGGGGAACAGGCCATTTTAGTTCTAAGAACTTAACATAACATACAGCTATAAGAGTGAATACATTTTAAGAACTGTTTCAGTTCATTTGCTGGGCTAGTTAAATACTTAAATAAAAACGAAAATAAAGGTTTTGAAAAAATAACTTCTAGTTGAAGCTAAGGACTGAACTAAACCTTGGAAACTGTAGATTGATCACTGTCTGCACGAGCAGCCATCTTCTTCAGCGCACGAGCTCGCTGATTGCAATAAATGCGAAGGAAAATGGCAACAAAAACAACAAGAATTCCAAGAAATGCCATCGCCGTGACAGGATGGCCATAGATTACGCAAGACAGAAGAATAGATAGTGCCATTCTTATGGTCATGATAATTGTGAAAGTAACAGGTCCAAACTGACTGATAGTGTAATAAATGAACAACTGTCCAATGGCAGAGCACAGAGACAATGTGCAAACATGTGTTAAAAATAGCGGATACTTTAACATAAAGGACACACCATCTGTGAACCCACCCTGCTCAATGAGAGCAATGCTAGTGAAAAGACAAGAGAAGAGGTTGACCCCAGCCATCATTTGAAATGAGGTCATCTTGTGCTTGCTGAACAATGCCCCCTGCCAGTTGGATGTGAAACTATCAAATCCCAAATAACCTGCCATGATAAGGACACCAGAAAATGTAGTGACACTCGCAGCTTTCTTGTGTTTACTTTCATCGCTGCTTGACAACAAGAACATGGCGACGCCTAAAGATATCATGGCTGCCGTTAGGTACTCATACGTCTGAAATGTTTTCTTGGAGACCAGCTTTCCCATCAGCATAACAGGGATTGTCTTGGAGGCTTTGACAAGAACCTGGGTGGGAAACGTGACAAATTTGAGTGCCTCATATTGGCACCAACTGCTCATGATGTTAGAGATGGAACAGAAGGAATAACTGTAGAGTGGCGCCGTATGCCGAGGCTGTTGACGTATTGCCAGCACCATGCACGCCGCCACAAATGCCAAAACACGGTTCATGAAGACAAGAAACTGTGAGTTCTTGAATTTCTCCGCTGGCTCCGAGTCAGAAACTTTATACTCGTGGGTCATAATTCTCTCCTGTAACACCCCCCAAGTCAGGTAGGAGCCCTGGAGTCCGACAAAACAAAAACACAATACAATCACGTTCATGAACTGAGACCGTTCAGGCTGTGGGGCTTGTGTCTTAAGTGAACTGCCACTGTCCTCAGCTGGAGAGATTTCTGTGCTTCGTCCGAAAACGCAAAGTCGGACAATGGTGGGAATCAATCCATGTCCTTTAAAGGAATGATATAGATCGTAAATAATAAGTCATAATTCTTTACTTCTTTAAAACGACAATTATCTCACATGGAAGTTGCCATTAAAATGGACAGTCAATGTAAAATTTACACTGATTAAAATGCCTTGAGTCATAAGGAAATAAGACAGCCAATGCTTTTGAACAATTTAGTGTTATTCATATAATAAATCATGAAAACAAGAAAGAACTTTTGAACTTGCATAAATTGTTGATGACCAAATGTCTAAATGTTTCAAAAACAACAGCACAACAGCAAAATTATTTGAAATTAAGTTGAGATTTATGCAACCTTGCTCTGAGTCAGAAATACCATCATGTTCAACTGTGTAAACACGCATAACTGGCTTAATACATGGCTATAGAATTTTCAAAATTTTCTGTTTAAACACCCATGTTCAGATACACCTATCCCCAATTGAAGAATCAAGACCTCTTATCACTCTGAAGCTGACTGTTTCAGCCTGAGAACACTCAGCTTCCAAAACCCATGCCCTCTTATAGTACAGTGAAACCTAACTAATTTCAGATAAAATTATTGACAAAATTGCCTTTTTTCATATTTCAAGGGCTTCTAACACTGTTGTGTGAGACCAAAATCTTTCAAAATACTTTCTGATGAAAGCTACATGGTTACGGAAATAAATTGAAGATGAAAAAGTCTCAATTCAATGTTATATATCTCTCATGGAAAATGAGACAAAAGATGTTACTTCTCCACCATATTGTGTCCTAAAGAAGTGAGACTATCCCATACGTGTGATAAAGAATAAATTTTCTACATTCCACCTGTTTTTTATATTTGCACATCACGTGATTGACGTTAACACAACTTGATGCAACAATTAATCAAATCAGTCATTCACAGGACACAGACATTCCCAACTGTACCAACATTTTGCAGTCAAAAGCCGATGCTTCCTGATAACTGAGTTCAAATGAAATGACTCGGGCATTAACCCAGGGCTGGGTTGCATAAAACTTCACAACTTGTACGCTGGATAAGTTACAATTAAAATTGTCGCATGACATCGAGCAAATGGTTCAACAATTGGAAACGTGTGTTAATGCAATGATGACATTGCTGCCATCCATCATATTAACTTTTAAAGGGGAAGGCAACCTTTTTTGTGTCATTTTTAGTAAAAATAGGGTTCGCTGATCATCCCAGACATATGCTTCACTTAAATACGGCTACCCATAATTTTATAAATTAGTCGTGCACTACTCCGACCGGAAGTCACTTTTAGGGAGGTAAAAATTTCTCGCCATTTCGTTTCTAGTGCTTTCGAGTTACTGTGAGGATCTGTTTTACTGTTGATTTTGTGCCGGTCTCCTAAAATTGTAATCACCACTTCCTATCAACGAGTATTCTACAATAAGCTAGGTTGTTAAAGAACTCCATTACATTGGATTTAGGACTCTTTTAGTTTGAGTAGCAGTGGGTGGATATATGTTTGAGCCCGAGTATAGTGAGGCAGAATACTGACAGCTGCTGAGAGGAATGAGGCAGACTGAGGTCAAACGTTGTGGGACGTCTTGGTGCAAATGCAAGGTGTGCTGTTATGCCGACATCAATGGTAAGCCTATGCTGTTCCCACTGCATGATGACCTGAGCACCCAAACCGCTTAGATCCCGCCGTGTGACTCCCTCACCACACACCTGATACCTTCTAAATAGCTCCAATACTTTAGTCAAGTCCAGGGTAAACTTATCAAAGTTTGGATCACTGGCCTGACCACTGGACGACGAAATGTCCTCCCCACTGGGCGTCGAACTTGGCCTGTATTCACTACCACTACTAAACATCGCTGCTGGGCTGCTTACAAGCTCTGGGCTGGAGACAACACCAGCAAAAGGCAAATCACTGCTAGTTCTGAGGTATGTTCGGAGGCACGGGTGACAGTAGATAAAGCGTCTCCAATCACTGTAGAAGCCAAACCTCATTAGGCCGCTCGTTTCAAAAATGCACTACTCGGGGGTGGTGATGAAGCAATGCCGGGAATTGACAGCAACAGCCTTCTTCGGGGGTTGTTTTGCAGGGACATTCACAGACTCCGCATATATATCTCTTTCGTAATCCAACGGCAGAAAACGCTTGCCACACACTCGGTAATTCTCCACTGCTTTTCGCGTTGCGTAGACAGTAACACTGCATTCTTCACACCAACGAGCTAAGTACTATAGAGGGTGTCATTTTTCGGAAAGCAGTGTACTGGCAAACCCAAAGTGCATGTGAGACGATAACAAGTACATCCCGGTACGCAGCAACTGTGTGGCATGTTGAATGACTTGTATACAAGCGCTAACAAAACCCCAACTAAAAACCAAGGTAAAACAATGACTGACTCTACAGGTCACACAGCAAGACTACATGAAAACAAAATGGTGGGGAATTCTTAACCCCCTAAACATCACTTCTGGAGCAAGGCACAACTAATTAATAAAATCTCACGAAACCGGAATTAACTGAAAAATATGTCTGGGATAATCAGCAAACTGTATTTTTTCTAAAATTGACATGAAAAAGGTTGCTTTTACTCCTTTAAGCAACCGCGCCTTTAAACAATGAAAGCGAGAAATCGCGCTACCTGCTTTTTCGTTATAACCAGTCCTCTTCAAATACTTAATCAAGAAGTAGGCTGGAATGATCAGTGTAGCGTAGCCAGCCACATTCAACATGAATTTCACCAGCCAAAAGTCAGCAAAACTGGTGCTCTCACTAACAGAGCCTTCCATTCCGCTGGGGTTCGCCAACTTGTCTGCTACACATACAAGGGAGCAGTACCAGCAGAGGACGAACATGGACAGCAGACATCTGGTCCACTGCATTCTACAACACAAAATAGAAATAGCGCATGAACATAAAATAAAGATAGTGCAGGGTTACTGATAACCACAGTAAAAAATCTCCTATTTAGAATAGTCTCAATAATTGGATACACTGAATTAAAATTCAAGTGAAAATTGGATAGTTTTAACTCTGAAGATTGCAACGCGGGCAAGTTTGGCTTTCATTTTATTTCTCAAGTACTTTACGCATTTTGTATCGACTGTCCGAAAATATACTTCAAATGGCAGTTCACAAAATAGCCAGCAATGCAGCATATTCATGCAGCTCAACATGGAGTTGAATGGTCTGTCATTTGTTGTTCAGTGCAATTCTTGAATTTGGAACAGCCAACACTGACTGTCTCTAAAATTTGGTACAAGATATGGTAATAGTCATTTACAGGAGTGTTAGTACAACAAGGGCAGTTCCCCTACAATCAGAGAATAAAACACATGGGTTAAGGATAGAAGTACATCAAATAATATAGAAGGTCGAAGTGCCAGCACACTTGAACACGTGAAATAAATCATAAATAAAAAAACCTTATGAGGAACCACCCACCCACCCACCTACCCCCCCAGACAGGAGAGCAGACACCTAGCGGTAGAAGTACTCACTAGGGACCCTCTTCGGACTTACTAATGGTATAGAACACGTGAGTTCTTGGCCGAGTGCTCCAAAAGGTTAAATTTTTGGGAAGTTTTTCATATCTGGCGAATGATGTCGATTCCAAGGTGGGCCCCACACTTTTTTAGGGAGGAGGGGAATGTTGTAATAGTCGACATCATCCGCCCTTTATCTTTCTGTGTTGTCTTGTGATTTGTCAGTTTTATGGTTCCCCGAAGTTTCTTTTATTTATATATACTGCCGGCGGGAATCCTGTTGGCAGTCTTTCAGCAAGCAATCAGGCTGTATCCAGAGTGAGACAGTTTCCCCAAAAAAGTTTCAGGAGTGTTGAAGACTAGAAGGCCTATGTGGGATGGTCCCCGTCCAAACCCAGTTCAGTCCACTGCCACTGGCGTCCTCAGCTTCTGATAGTCCGCAATACACTATAATATATATAGTATAATGTATTGGGGAGGATAAGAAGCTGAGGACGCCTGTAGTTCAGTTAAACGGTAAGCAAAGCCGTCTGCTTGTTGTTGCCTACCGGTAAGGCCGCTGCTCCACGTTAAGAAGGCAATTACATCGCCCTAGATTCTGCACTGAGGGGCTATGCTACGACTACGTGTTGGCTACGTTAAGGTGCTAAGTTGTCATTACTAACACTCTTTAAAGTGAACAAGTTTCCCTTGGTTGCTTTGATGACCGCACAAGTTCACACATACGTGGCCTTGAGATAAATGTCAAGCACGCAAAAACATATTTATAGGCCTACAGCTTTGACAAGGCTACATAAATAAGTTTCGTGATGATCACAGATCAGTCAATGATTGACTGCTTCAGTGAGTGTTTGTCACCAGTGCCGTGGACGAAACTGTTCCCATCCCGTCATCGCCATTGCTAGTCACACCAAACAAAGACGTTCGAGGGAGTAGCAAAGTTCATCAACATAGATTAATTTACCTGTGCGTTTAATTATAAGCGTCTGCAAAAATGATAACACTCAACCACGTAACACTCGCTGGTTCCCTGTGTCCCGCTAGGTGAGTAAGCTTTTACACCGGTGTTTCTGATTGGCTAGTCGAATTCTCAACAGGGAGCGCTTTACGCAAACAAACTAATCACAGGTGAAAACAGGTGAAAATATGTGATTGGAGGGTGAGCAGGAACAGAACATGTAGGATTTTGTCCAGGGAGGTCAGGGAGGTAATAAACATAAGACTGACAGACCTGCTGAAGAAGAGGTAGGAGCAAAAACCGGGGGCGGCCCTCGAACCGAAAGTTTGGGGGCGGAAATAGGCCCTAGCTTTCTTTTCCCAACTGAATATCGGTGTTAACATCAATTAATTAACAATTAATTATTAAAATTTCAGTACACAATAACTGAAAAATTAACACTGATTCTCATCCCCCCAACCCCGGTATATTCCCTGAGGTGTTAACATCAATTAATTAACAATTAATTATTAAAATTTCAGTACACAATAACTGACTGAAAAATTAACACTGATTCTCATCCCCCCAACCATATATGTTTTCAGATATAGTTTGTGTCGAAGCAGGGGGCCCTGTGCCCAGTTACACGAAACCAGGGGCAGGGGGCAGGGCAGAGTATCAGCCCGGCAGTGCGCCGCGTCAGACATTCAAACCCACGAACTGCCAAATGGAATCTGGGAGAATTTTAGGGGGACCATGTCCCCCTCTAAATCTGCCACTGGAAACAGCCCCAAATATCAGTCGACTCATGGGCAGCAATGATTTTTAAAGGGGAGGTCAGATCAAATATTTTTTAAGAAAGGTGGCTCAAGTCCACTCTAACACTTTCACCGCACTCTCAACGCACTTTCACCACACTCTCACACTCTCACGCTCTCACTATCGTTAGCTACTGACAAACAACTGGCCGGTCTCTAATCGTACTGAGTGGAAACGAATTCGAAATTGTATTTGTCAATTTCTCTGCTCCTGTTGTCCGAACTCAATATAAGTGGTTATCACTGTCACGGTGCTCGAATACATTATAGTTTATGCCTGCCAGTTTCTAGTCCAAGTTTGCATTTGAAGACCCTTATATTAATGCTACAAACTTAAAGCACAAATATGTATATGTAGTAGTTTTAATTGAATAGAGTGGAGTCGCTATTTGGGACTGATTCACTGGACCGCCAGCATCCGTGCCTGATGGTATCTGAAATGGGTAGGGAAATTGGGGTGGTTTGCATTGAATGGAACTGGATTCAAGAGGGTTAGGTGGTTGAAAACCAGCAATAGATGGAATTCCTGTCTGCATTCCAATAAACCTGCCTTATATGCCCATAGCCAAGACGCCTATTGGATACACAGTCCATTTGGGGTAATTTTTACGATGCGTTCCAGCTCTCGAAGAACATTCACACTTTTTAAAATCAACTATCAGCAGTTAATTAAGGCATATTCAGCCTACATCGACGGGTAAAAGTAGCCAACTTTAAAGTAAATAACAAAAGGACGCCTTATTTCGTGACTTGATGTTTCCGTGTCAAAACAAAAATCTAAAGAAACAACATCGTCACTGAGTGTGACGGGGTTTCCAAGATAGTACACATACTACCGAAGTACACTCCGATGTAAGACTCAATGGGCTTTTAAAAGAACACTTCCTTCGACACTTCTTATGGAAAATTATCAAGCGGGTTACCAAACCATACAATTAATACTTTTTATGCACTGAAGTCCATATCATGATTATAAAATAGAAATTATTGACCAACGATGGCCAGAATGTTAACTGCTTGGGATCACAAGAAATAATTTAAATAAATAACAGCGAATCAATAAAAACAATGAATGAATAAATAAAAATAAATAATAATAAATAAAGAATAATAATGCAAATATATGATAATATAACAATAATAAAATTAGAAAATAAGAAGTAATAGTAAATGTTATAATCTTTTAGATTTAAATGTATTAGGACTGCAGAAAGAAATTAAAAAAGTAATCAATGGAATTTTTCTACAAAAACTACTGATTACACACCATTTGTTCCGAAACTCACTATTGTGTTACCATTGTAAAATTCTTCAGTTCACTCCGTCACGAAGTTACGCGAACAGCGACTGAACTTTTGATGTGTTTGTTAAGTTCATTACGGCGTTTTCCCGTTGCTCCCAACTTGTTCGATTCTATAGCCCAACAACAATTTGGAAAGTTTATTCCTGTAGCCAATATCTTACACGACTGATTAACTCCATTCTGGCATTTATGGTTGGAAGGCCGCTCTCTTGTTCGATAATTGCTCTAATCTCCAATAAGATCGTATCTACACTGACTGGGTTGTGCTGTTAAAAATAAAAGTTAAGTTACAACACATGTGAACAACCAACAGCATTTCTGAAATCTTCGTCTGTGTAAAATTCCAGTTCGTGATGAATTAAGATGTGACGCGTTCAGCGTGGTAAAGTAGTTCTGCATTCAAGTCATTGAAACACTTGACCTTGTGCGATTTTGCACATGGTGGATTACGTTTTATAATTACAGAAATATATTTGTCAAATCCAATTATAATTTTTGCCCCAGGAGCATCCGTAGTCAAGTGGACGTAGAAATGAAATTTTAAAGGTTGGATTTTCCGCTTCAGAGATACACGGAGACCAGTGTGGTACGATTTCGATACTGTGGCAGAATTCGCATGCGTTCAAGTGGTCAAGTTGAGGAAGAAAACCAACTGCTTCCACCTCAAGTCAATTGTGAACTTTTCTTGGTTGAGAAGAGGCTGGGGACATGTTGCATATTTGTTTTTGTATTTATTCTGCGAGGCATCCATGTCACTAAAATGAATTAAATGATAAATATATAAATCACTACATTGGATACTGCACTGTCACTCAACGCAAGTCAGGGACATTAATTGGAAATTTTGCTCCAGACAGTTTCACAGTCAGCATCACGCACTTTGACGGTGGTCCTGTTAGTGCTGGCCAATCGGTTTGCGTGTAATTTATGCACTGTATACCGCGCAGTTCGTTCCAATGTGATGCGATGTGATGTGTATGTAATTTATTTAGCGTGGAACGTTCAGTTTATACCGCAAGTGTTCGCCCACGGTGGGTGTCGAACACACGAGACTGAAATTAAAAGTTTCATACACTACCGTCTGAACTAAGGCAGTGACCAGAAGTCTTCGGCAATAACCAGAAAACGAAAACAAAAAACAGCGAAAACGGGAAAACGGGGCAATACAAAAAGGAAACATTCAAAAACAAAAGAAAAGCGGAAATCTCTAGAAAGTAGAAGTACTGAGAAAAAATAAAATTCACAAAAACATCAAGAAAATAAACATGAAACCAAAAACTCTTAAATCTTCAGTCTCTTTGTAAGTTGATTTTACTAATACCAAAAATCATAGAAACAAGATATTTTGTGAGAAGAAAAATCTTGAGGCAAAATAAAGTTATTTGTACAAGGAAAATAATAGCATACACATTTATATATTTCATATCTTAAATACAAGATTTGATCCCAGGTCTTCCAAAGTGTGGAGCTGAATGCATTGAGCTGCTGACACAGTTATTCCTTCTCCTCAGGTAACTAGTATTACTCAGTGCACTATTCACAGGCAGTGCATGTGTCTTGTTTTTGACAAGCAATAATATTGTGTACAACCATATAACAAAATGCTAATTGTATTATTGCTTCCTATTTCTCCAGTCAGTTTAGATTTGTTCAGCCAATTACAAGCATGGAAAATGTTTCAAATACTGACGATGGTATTTCTAATATCGCACCATTTAAAAGTCTCGTGAAACAATGCGGCAATATATTGTTTCCAAAGTATTTATTAATGGGCACTGAACATAAAATCAAAGTTCCTCAATCCATGAATTAATCTGAATATCAAGCATTAAATATCAACATTGAGATAATCAAACTATGAACATATTAATTCATCTCGAACAAAATGGCCAGTCAAACATCATAATCAACCAAAATTATAAACTAGCAAATGCAGGTCGAGCTCAGTAAACTCTAGTAAAATCCAAACACGGATACCGGCACAGAATCACTTTAAGTTTCCGATTCATACATAAGACAGGTTTTAAAAAAATCCCGAACTAGCCTAGGTAATGGTGTCATGTCACGCAAATGAACTCTTGTAAGTAAACAAAGGAGTGTTTTTGAAGCAATTATTACCCACAAAACTGTTAATTTTTGTTGAAGGGGTGATGCCCAGATATCTGCCGGACTGTTGAGGGGTGGCTCCAGTTGACTGAATGATTCATCTCATCGGGCGGCTGTCCTCTCCTTGGCATCCACCAGACGTCCAGGCACTGTCTCTATGTCTCACTGTCACCTGACTGTTCAACAAAATTTTTTGACATCTGTTCTTCAAAACATTAGACTCCTGTTGCACAAAATGTGTGACATCTGCTTCACAAAATGTTTGTCAACTGTAGTGTTACAAATGTTTTTCATTCATTGCAAGTGAATATTTACCCATGTGATGTCAACACTGGCCATACTTCGTCTTGTGAACAGTAGACGTGACATGATGTATTTTCTTTCGACCAGAAGGGTACATTCATAATCCAAGGACTAGTAAGTAAGAATATATTTTACTATCAGCATAATTAAGCAAATAAATAAGAAATGAAACAGGATAAAAGCTCTCATCCCCTGGAACAGTTTTGTTTTTAAGTACAAAACATCGAATGTGCACAATATAGAAAATATATAAAAGTAATATACAAAAATCTGCAATCCAGACGACCAATAAAAAATGACACTTTGAATATTTTGCTAAAAACTCTGGAATTTATTTGTGGAATGCAGTTAATTAATAAACAGTAAAGAATCAAAATGTAAAATGACAGTTTTTTTTCTAGGAAATAAAACAAGAACAGTATATTCTCCGAATAAATAAGAGCAATACCGTTAAAAGTAGCAACAATAACAAATACAAAAGAATATACTATTCTCTGCCAAAGTGCATACAAGAAAACTAAGTCATGAATAAGAAGATAACAGTTTACATATTTGATTGATGTTATGCTGTAAACAATATTAGACAATAGTAAACTGGATACTTTTGGATTACGTGGCCTCAAAAAGTTATTCTCCACTAAAGAAAAAAACCTATGTAACAGACCAATTCTGACACAGTGTTGGACTTCCTTGTGAAGAAGAAGACGCGTTACAACCTTAACAGGCTAAAAGATTTCCCAATCCAATGACAATTACAAGCAACATGGGTATACAACGCTGGTGGACTTAATTTTGATCCAGCAGCAGCTGAATCTATATAAGAGACTTCAAACACATGCAGGGAATGTATAAGTTCCACAACAAATCCTTTTAATCAAAGACTAGCTTTAACCGCTATTGCTTCTACGGTAAAGCTTGTGCAAGTTGAATGACCTCATGTCAGCTCTTAGCTCCAAAAAAGTTTTGCAGCAGGTTGTCGTAGTTTGTGCACTTAGTCCCTCAGATACTCCACCCTTCACTTCACTCTTGTAAAATCTCTTGATCAGATTAAATCCAACTTATTCAAGCTTTACTGTAGTACACCCTTCAACTACATGATTCAACGTTCATGCAGAGCAAGGTATTCACAATATCTCCACTTGGTGTAGATCCTGATTGAAAGCTGGTATGCTGCCAACACTCCAGATCTTCCATCCTAAACAAAATACAACAGGCAACTTCTGAGGGTACTCCTTAGCCCAATGGCAGAGTCCAATCTAGGTAATGAACCAGAGTTTCTTCCACTTTTTAGGGAAAGAAGGAAATGTCGATTGTGGCAGCAGAAGACGTAGCAAGCTTTTGCAAACACAATCGTCATAAAAATCACTCCATGTTAAAGAATGGTGCATCCTTTTAGAGCCGACTTTTTCCCATGGGTCCTCCTCTTATTGGGATGTAGAGTAATGACATGACCATTGTCTTTGTGGTTTGAATGGTTCTTGTCATTTGAGTGGTTATTTTCACTCTGTGTTGTGAATAAAGCTGGAAATGGAAAATACCATAAAGTAAAGCAAACAGTGACTTCTAGCAAACACTCACCTTGAAAAAACAGCGTAATAGAGAATTTTAATTTAACAAACATTATATTCATATAAGGATTAGGTTTTTCAAATCCCCACATCTTTGAAGGATATTTTTAATGGTTTTACATTAACTTTTCTGAGGTTTGTTTCCTGTAACAATAACTTGTTATTTTGATTTCTCCATAGATAGAATAGATGGTACTCACTTGGTGTTCCTATTTTCTGTGGGTTCGACTCAATCTCTGCAATATTGTTCATCTCGTCTAGGTAGGTTGTTGACAAGTATTTGAATACTACAACAACACAATAGAGATGTATTTAGTGGAATATCATTTGGACCATTTGCAGCACACCCTGCTGAGGATTCAACAATAAATGTATGACAAATTCAATGAACAATTAAGGTAATGCAGGAAAATGTGCAAATCTGGCGAACCTCAGAACATCGTATCTTTGAAATGGCTGATCTGCTATTCTTCATGCTTTGTTCTGAATCGATTCAGTTTTGCATGAAGGTCTATCAAAAATAGGACTTCAATGATTTTCATGAGAAAACTAAAAAATTGAATGAACAAAACAAAATTACTTAGAAAACTTTAATATCGTTTTGAGATTTTAATGGAATATTTATACAAATGAAGTATAATCAAATGATATTGGTACCATTGTTTTGCTTTGATTTACCTTTCTTTTTACAATTGGTAAAATTTACGAAAAAGACACTGTCATGTGACCCAATCTACAGCAGACGAGTATAATATAAAGTCAAAAATCAAATTTCACAGGACTTCTTCTGACAGTCAGTTTTGCTAGATTTTTGGATGAATGAATAGATTTGGTGATAAGGTCAAACGCAACACAAAGGCAACAATTAAGCAAGGTGTGATGAAGTATGTTGTCAAGATAAACAAGACCAACTTCTCTCACTATAACTGAATTGAAATCATGCCATGAAACCTCTCCTATTCAATGTGCAAATGAAATTTTGTATTTCATAAAAGATTGGCCACCATCAGGCATTTTGAAAAAACGGTGGACATTGCCTTTGTGAGAACCTTGAGAAAATGTGTTAAGTGTGGCAATAATTTTTGTCTAAAATTGGTGAGACTTTCCACAAAGTCTGTAAAGCAAACTGTTAATTAATAATCTTCAGTGCTTGATGTACAATACAGCAAAATAAACTCTAGTGAAAAGAGACTCATCCATTTTCCAAAATCGTGAAAAGATACATTACCGTTCGCCTCTATGGATGTTCAGTGGCGAAATGTTCCAACATTTCTTCTTTTCCCTAAATTCTGACGACAGAACTTACCTTCGTCAACATTGATATTATCTTTCACCGATGTCCTGAAGAACTGAACACCGAGTCTTTTGGCTAAGTCATCTGCTTCTTCCCTAAAATAAAATTCAACTTTAATCAAAATAGAACAAACTACTTGTTGTAATCTCAGATACATTTAAAGGACACAAATGAAAGTCGTGGTATACAATTAAATAGATAATTAACTGGCTGTGATGTAGGCTGAAGTATGGTTTCAAATGGAATTTAAACTCACCAATAGGCGACTTGATATTCACTAGGTAGCGCTAATGAATAAAAGTGCCTCTTTTCTACATTTGCCTAGATTAAAAGCAGGCTGACGAAATCAGTTCACCAGCATGGGGCATTGTTGTGATGAGACCCATGTTATTTACTTGAATGCAGTCATTTGTATAGGAAGGCCCCTTTATGAACTAACAATAGCTGTCACTGACATCACAGCCAGTTACAAGTTAGTTAATATTTATGCAAAGGCTTTATATAAGGCCCTATCATACACTAACTTAACTGCGGTATGAGCGAAGCATCAACGTAAACTGCGAAGTTAACTGAATTGTTAAGCACTGAAGCATCACGTGCACACTAAGACTGTTTTTAAAGTGATAATTCGAGAACATCTAAATAGGCTAATTGACATAAAACTTATTTCTAATTTGATTGGTGATTATTTGAGCAAACTATAAGCGATGACAATGCCCTTTAATTGTTGCAATAACAGTGGCCCCTCGCTAAGCCCAAATTTCAGTAATTTTTACGTTTGTGACTACCACAACCTGGAAAAAGTTATTTACTACTATAAATTGGCACCTGAAAGATTCCAGGCAAGGTCATCTTGTTTTTTTGCCTAGTAATTAGCTTTTATAGGATTCGATAATGTTTACTTTCTAATCTGTTTGGTGTACTTCATTAGATTTCATATTGTTGTACAACTATGTACTGGGTGGTTGAATTAATACATTTTACCTAAAAAAAACAGTGGCCCCTGGCGAAAACTTCGATGAGACCGAAGGTTAAATGTTCATTCCGCACCACAGCATCGATGCTCTGCTGTTAAACCCATCTATTTAGTGCAAAGTTAGCGAGCACCGTTAACTTCGATCCAGGACCGAAGTTAACCATACTGACTGCAACTCCCCAAAACATTGACGGGTAGATGTTAGTATGAAAAGGCCTATAGATAAATGATCTCAAAATTCACTAGGTGGATAATAGAAATTTTATTATTTCATTTTTCCATGACAGATAACCAGCACACCAAGATAAATGTTTTATCATCTACACCATAGCTACCACTAGAAAATGCTTCGAGAAATTGAGGTCACTCACAACCTCGTTTAAAAGCATTTGAAAAATGAAAAAAGGCAAATTTTAGCAATTATTTTTGTCCAAAAGTGGTGAAACATTATCGATGTGTTTTTTGTCATTACAGGTGTGGTTTTTGTGTCCCATGAATATGTTAGAGCTAACTGGATATGTATACAATGCAATTATTGAATATTCAACAACGATATTTTCTCTCAAATCTCCCCGGATATGCACCAGACTTGTTTACCTAAAATTGCTCTCCTCAATAGGATTTTGTCAGTAATTTAAGACCTTTGTCCGTAGCAGACATTACGAAATATGCGCTCATATTTTTGAAGCAAAAATGTTAACTTTTTGTGAGAAATACTTCTAGTATAATATATGTTGATTTGAAACCTAGCAACCATTAACTTACTGGTCTACCACAGCCTGATCTAACAGATCAATCTTGTTCTGCACTATCACCATGGTGATTGTTCCCACTTCATCCTCCACCTTCTTTTTCCATGACTCGACCGCTTCAAAGGAGTCTCTGTCTGTCGTCGAGAAAGCCAGAACACAGGCTTGAGCACCTGTGGCACGAGAAATAAAGATTTCTTTAAATCTGAATGCAATGCTGGAAGATGAGTGAAATTTTAGTTTGTCAATTCAGTTTTGAACAGAAACAGGCAAAAGGAAAAGTAAAGCATCAATAAAAAAGCATTCTAATGAAGAAGCAAACTTTTAATTAATACGCTCAATTTCCGCTGTAATGCTGGTTTCAACTAGTCTCTTACTTAGATGAGAAGTGATTTATGGGTTTCCAAAGGACAGTTCAATGTTTCTTGAGACCACGCTCAACACAACAAGAGCAACGCGGAGCATTGAAATGCACCCACGAATGCATTGCAAATGTTTTGTTTTTAGGGTTATTTATTTGTATCATAAAAATGGCCACTAGATGGTGCAAAAACATACAATCCATCCAAAAACAGGAACATGCCATATTTCATAAAAATGTGTCAAGGAACTTCAGAGAAACAAAGGAAAACAGAATACAATGAAATTGCCACTAGTGGGCACAGTGTCCGTTGGATCCGCCTGAAAGTCGTCGTCTGTTGTTATCTTCATATAAATTCACTTATTAGTAAAGATCCTGCAGTTGGTTTAGGCGATACAACTATGGGTGCAAAACAAAACTACCACTAGGAGGCGCTACAGTAGTCAGTCACCATCAAAAAAGGTCGTCGTCACACTGAGAAAATATATGCCAATTTTCAATTGATTTGGTTGATACAGGGGTGGACGCCAAACAAGACTTGAAAAGAGCAAAAATGGCCACCAGGTGGTGCAAAATACCTTGATTCCATCCAAAAGTAGGAAGACAGCATCATCACACCAATAGATGCCTATATTTATAATTTTATGAAAATCTGTTGAGGACTTTGAAGATACTAAATTAAACGTAAAAAAATTAAAATTGCCACTAGGGGCACAGCAGTAGTCGGATCTGTATGAAAGTCGTCGTCATTCGCAGTCAACATCATATAAATACACTTGCTAAATTGAGTAACGATCCTGCTAACGGTTTAGGAGAGACAGACATAGGCGCAACAAAAACAAAACTGCTACTAGGAGACGCCACAGTAGTCGAAATCATCGGAAAATCATCGTCAACCGTCTTCTTTATAGTAAGCACATACATGCCAATTTTTACAATCATCCTTTGAGCGGTTTGGTTGATAGAGGGGTGGACGCAAATAAAAAGACTTAAAAACAGTAAAAATGGCCACTAGGTGGCGCAAACTACATCGAATCCATCCGAAAAAAGGGAGGATAGCATCATTTCACTAATAGGTGCCCACATATTAAATTTCATGAAAATCCGTTACGGACTTTTAAAGATACAGAGGTAAACGCAAAAAAATAAAATTGCCACAAGGGGGCACAGCGGTATTCGCATCCGTCCGAAAGTTCGCTCATGCCGTCTTATTCATAAATGGAACAAATGTGCCAAATTTCATAAACATTTGTCAAAGGGTTTTGGAGATAGAGCAGTGGACGCCGGATTGACGTCGGATGGACGGAGATGACAGCATAACGCGTCCACATATAAATATGTGGGCGCATAAAAAAAACATGCCATGACAATCCAACTTGTTAAGCCTGGCCTCTCCCAATAAATAAAAAATGCAAGCAGTCTGCTACAAGGTGTGCAGGCCGCACATTGCACTGATCACCAGGAACCGTTTCTGTGTATTATTAATATATACCTCTTACACCATAAGGAGCTGCCAGCTTTTTTGAAGCTCTAAATTCGCTTCCAATTTGACTAAGAAACGATACGAGAAAATTTCACTTAATGGTAAGTGGTCTACATCAGAAGTTATTATTATGCAAGAAGGCGTGTTTATTGCAACGTAAAGTGCATTTTGTTACATATCTCAACAAGGAGAACTTTAAGAAAATTTATTTCAGTAAGGAATATTTTGAGACCAATTTTAGGAGAGAAAAAGGCCTAATAAAATTATCATTTTAGCTAACTTAACAGGGCAAAGGCAAATTGGGCAATAATTTTTGTAAAAACCCGAAATTAATAATAAGAATAACATTGATTGAAATTAAGTTATTACGGTTAAGCACAAACTGCACTTTTTCAACATTTTGTAATTATTGCTGATAATAGTAAATTTGAAATCCTAAATTCATTTTTTTGCATTTTTAAAAAATATTGATTTAAGCATGAGTTTTGCAATGACTTTCGTTATTACATATTAAAAAGAACTTTCCATGATCCTGTGCATTAAATATTTGGTAAGTCCACTGCGCTTTGTACCAACCATGGTGGTCGCCAAGATGGCGGCTCCTCTAAGTGCTTTTCCCTAAAAGCTTGGTCAGATTAAACAATAAAAGCACTTCATGTAGTCAAGCACCACAGAGTCCTCTTTCAATATATTCTCCCAAAAACTGATGAAGCAAACTCAATGGAGCTGTTGGATCCTAATCATCTTGACTGACAGGTGAAAATTTGTATTCTTTATTTTCACTTAGGCTGTGAATAGTTGGATTAAATCCAGCCTAATCCTTGATAAATCTAACACCAGGCCAGACAATCCAACCAACAACATTGACCCTTCATAATGGGAGCAGCCCAAGGGGTGAAACAGCTGTGCCTTACTGCAGGGTGAGATTGATGCAACAGTGAACCAACCCTGTGGGGAACTAGGGCTACCATAAAATCTAACCAATTTCTAACAAAATTGATCACCAAATTTGATCTTTTTCATTTTTCAAAGGCTTTTAACATTATCAAGAATGCCAACAATTTCTCAAACTCATTGTCACCTACAATACAGATCTTTAAATACAATATATTTTATGAAAAAGAAAAATTAACAAAAACAAAAAATTCACTTGTTAGCCATATTGTGTCCTAAATTGGTGAGACTAAATCACAAGTTCTGAATTCATTTATGATCATTATTGATTTTCTTAACACTGAGAATGAACAACACCTCAGTATGTTGTTATGGACGCTTTCCATCTCTCACCAATACACCATCTTCAGGCAAGCTGTTTAAGTGGGTTGTATCCTAGCCTGCAGTAGGCCTATCACAAGCATGAAGGGTGACAACAATTAACTCACTATAAATGCGAACAATGTCACTGTACAGTGCATTTCTTTGATCTATCCTAGGGGAAGACTGCTGGGGGTGTTCTTCACACAGCAGGGGTTAGATTGAATGACAATATGCAACAACATTCTGGCTACCGATTGCAGGCTGTGAACATATTGTAATGATGGCAGTTGTGACAGGCACTTTGTTTAATAAAGAAAACTTTTGCTTCAACAATTGACATGCTCTTACCCTTTGGAAATGTGCTTTTCACAACCGAAGCAAAGCAACTTGCAAAATTCACCTACATTCCAAAATCCAGTTTAACTTCACTGAACCATCTAACTTAAGGAGAATTTGTGAAATCTGAACTTCACATCATGCAAACACTCACAAGGAAAATGTCTTCCTTTCAAACAGAAATTTCGCCCATGGCAAGCAGTGGCCCAAATGAACAGACATTGTTAATTGGAGAACTTTGTACTTAAGTATTTATGTTCAGGTAATGTATTATATCCAAAGGTCATTTACACATACCTCTGTAGTAGGCTTTAGTTATTGCATCAAATTCCTCTTGCCCTGCGGTGTCCCACAGCATCAGTCGGACATCTTCACCATCAATGCTGCAATCACAGACGAATCAACAGTAAAGACTTTTGAATGGAAAAACGAGAATAGAAAGACAAACATAGATACTGTTTTCAGGAGCACTAACTTTCATTAAGCATTCAGTTTAAATGTGGGCTAGGGAAGGGTCTTCAGTATGATTTATTAAAGTTCACAGTGCTCCTGAAAACAACTGCCATTTTGGCAATGCTTCACTGAGGATTGAGCTGAAAATATGCTCTTCTACAATCCCTATGTAAACTTGACACTTCTAAACTCCCAATTGGCAAATGCCATGCCTCTCATGTCAGTGCACACTGTTGACATTTATTAGTGCCTTCTCATTGTCCAGAATATATGATTGAACTTTCACCTAGTTGTCTCTTGCAATGATATTTGAATAGGTGGTCTCAAGCATTAAGATTAAAGCTAACAAATATCATTAAGCCACACCCTTGTAACAAAAATGTTACAGAATCAAATGAAGTTCTGTGGGTTAAATGTGTAGCTGCCATGCCGTCTATTATATAAAATGCATCGTTCACACAAACTCCGTCTCCCCCCGTTCCACTCCAGACCTTAGTTGTGCCAATTTTGGCGCTGCCTAAGCCCCATGTAGTGCACTGGCCCTCTAGATTTGAGGTGTTCTATTTTTTCTCGTGGGCCGTTTCTTCACGGACGCAGAGGAAGGGTAGCCAGTTTTGTACTGGCCTTGGTGATGTGAGTCAGTCGACTTAATGGCCTGGGTGATGTCAGTCCGTTGGCTTTAAATTTCCCTACCTCCGGCTTCCGTCGTGCATATACTTCTTCTGGCCTGACGCCGCCAAAGTTAATGATGTCAGTAAAAACTAAACTTTTCCTTGAGTAAACTTAATTATTTACCAATGTTGGAAAAATTGGCATTCTAGCGACATTTTGCTGCTAAAATTGTGGTGTGCTCTTTTTGGGTCTTCTTTTGGCGTCATTGCATACCTATTGGCCAATTTCCCCAATTCTACAATCAACTGTTCTTCTCTTCACAGAGGTTGCGTACATGTCATCGCGATCAGAACTGGATTCATTTTGTTACAAGTTTTTAGTATTTAAGACCATCAAACTCAATTAGCTGCGAAGCTGTTATCATCTCCCGAGAGACATAGCAAATTTTCAGTAGGAAATGGCACGTGCACGTCATGAGCGTAGTGTTTTCAAAATGACGACATTCTTTCTGGGTTACAAAAGACGGAGAATTATGCAAAAATGGCGTTTATTACATTTTTTATCACTTAAATGACTGCAGCGGGCAACGTGAGTGTCAGTTGATTCCCAAAGATTCTGCATGCACCCCCGCCGGTTGTTAGCTCTGCTGATATAAGTTTCACGACGAGGTGACGTCAGCTGAGCTACCTGGATTGTGTGAAGTTTAGGAGCTCAAGACACAGCTACCTAGCTGTAAGTTGGCGATAGTCTTCATACAGCTAGCTGGCTTTCTACCTTAGTATGTACATTTATGATGTGACTTCTGTAAATACACTGTCATACTTTGTATACAATGCTAGCATTTTTCAATGATTCCTTAGTTTTCACTTATTAAAGAAAAGCTGATTACCATACAGTGTGTTACAGCAGTGTCAAATGTTCTGGAAAGAAAACAATATTTTTACTGCCTGAGGAAAGAATCCTCCAGCTGTACAGCCTGCCTAAATCTGACAGAAATTCAGATTGAAGCTTTAAAATAAAATGGTCTCTTCAAGAAATGTCCCCGTTGCTTGCGATAACTAACACTAATGTTCACTTGAAGGTGTAGCTATTTCCCATACACTAGCTGCTACCTGTGCTTAAGCACCGGTAACAGCTAGTCTAACATTTAAGCTAGAAACCAGTCAGAAATAGAAAACAGTTTGACATACACATTTACGTACGCATTTTTAGAAAACTTACAAACAGTTTACTATTCGAAAACAGATCCTACAGAGTGCATTGAAGAACGAAGCCATTAACAAAGGGCAATAATGGAAACATTACTATTAGAATGCTAGCATTATGCACGCATTCAGTTGCTATGTAAATTATGACCTTTAATTTACAACTTCAAAGAAATTATGACTATGTTAGAAGAAATTTATTCTGTTCAACAGACTTAATTTATTTGATTCTGAACTTCCCTGGATGGACACAGATTTACATTTCTAATTTGTGACTCAAGTATGATGTTCAACAAAATGCATATTTTATGCTCCAAGCAGTAGCCATTGCAGAGACAACTATCTTACCATGAAAAGAAAATTAGAAAGTGTGAATTGACACTATCAAAAGGCAAAGGCTTTATGTAGGTTTCTCGAGTAACTGAAGGATGGATACACCAGTAAATCAGAATAAAGCTTGAATGCAATGTATGTAATGTTCACAACCTAATACTTAAAAATGTATAACATTTCCGAGGCAGTGACACGCTACACCATACTATTCATTTCATACCTGGAGTAAAATGGTAGCTTAGAAAAGTCATTGGTAACATTAGCTGCCCAGTGCTGTTTTGTGATGTGTAAACATAGCTGCATATTAATACAATTACTGAACAAACCTCAAGGGATGTCAAAATGTTAAAATAACAGATATAGTGCCTCCATGACTTTGTATAATGCCAATAGTGCTGAGCAAACATGCATTTTTCCACAGGCGATTAACGGTGATTCCAACTTAATGTTACATGGTCCAGCTTGCCATACACTAATAGCCTAAAGGAGGCTGATGGTTATGATGACGTGAGACACAAACTTATTAGTTACCTGTGGATGCGATCATAAGTGTTCCTCTCTTCGTTTTCAGTCATTTCATTGTATATCATATCAAAGTTCTAATTTATTTTTAATTCGATTGCTAAATTCAAATTGTAAAATATTTATTTAATATAATGTAACTTGATTTAATCTATCTTAATATATTTAATTTAATTTATTGCCGTGAGAGGATCATGCTGTACATTAGCCTTTGGCTAAAGCATGTTTTTAAAATTTATTGTAATTCATCCTCTATAACTAAAGTTTATTATTATTATTATTATTATTATTATTATTATTATTA